>BQNB010013925.1:0-76195 GCA_026074375.1 Tanacetum coccineum
CCACAACATTTCTATTGGAAAGTCCCTGCATTATCAACCAACCTTAGTTATGTTCTTTTCATATAGGAGCAACGATAAACATAAATCATAACATAAGGGTGATCATAAACATAAATTCAATGAGATAATACAATTACTATAGTAGTTTTAAATTAGATTACCTTCCCATTTTCGATTTCATGGTGACCTTAGAGCATTTGATTCCCCTAGAAATGATCTTGCCTGCAGCGGTAGTTACATAATAACTTCATGCATAATTGTAGCAAGTTAAATGGCCAAAGCGATAATAGTGTAACATTAGATAAAGTATCAAAGTGTAAATGAAAACATGAGTACCAAAAGAACAACATTGTATATGCCACATTTTAGCACTAAATGACAAGTGTAAGTAATATATAAAAGTCACCTGTATAAGAGAGAATTGTCACAAGTAATGTCAATCCCAAACATACGCTGATGAATAAAACTTATAGTGACATCCTTGTTGAACAATCTTTTTACAAACAAACTGATGTGCACCAAGCCTGTTCCTTGGAGAAGAATCAAGGGTTAATTAGGCGCCCTCAAATGGACGCTTATCGTTCTTTGAAATTTGTTCTTATTATTAAAATATCAACTCAAAAAAAGAATTATCAAGTTAAATGAGTAAAACAATCCATTTCTTGGCTTTAAACCAGGCGTTCAGGCTTGTTAGAGACGGACCCTTATGATCCACATATGAAGGCTTTGTTTGAGTTTTGACTTAAATGTGACTAAGACCATGCTTATAGGAAATACCCAATTTTTGCAAAAATGGTTACTTTAGAGTTTGGCCTAAGCGCACCTAGGCCACTGCATTGGCGGAACATGCATTTTTGGTTTATATTTGGCTAGGCACAAGCTTGTTAGGTATGTAGCAGTTAAAGGGGTCGCTTTGAAGGATTGACAATAGTCATAATCATTAACTTTTCTAAGAAAAAATCAAAAAAATATTTAAACTTCAAAGACTAAATAAAACTGCAAAAATACGGATTTTTGAATAATCCCATAAACCAGAAAGCAAAAAATCAAAAAGGCCATTTCAGGTATTGTAGTCTACAAGTAGAACACCGACAAAAAAATAACAACCAATAGGGGCACATTTATCCAAAATCAAACACATGAACAAATAGTTGATTCATATCATGATACATGTTCCAGTTTTCAATAGCTTCACCTCCTCTGATTCCATGTCCTTCCCAAAGTAACTTCAAAAATAAAAAAGGACTTTGTTAATAAACCTTTATGATGAGACATAGTATGACGGTCAACCCTATCGTGGTTGAGTTTAGTGGATATATACGATATAGTATGAAGGAATAGGTGACACATGAATGACATTATTCAGAAAATTCATTGTAGGATCCCTAGATCATTCCATGGATGAAATCACAAGATCAATGGCAATAAAAGATTAACATTAAAGAACTTTTGATTGATAGAAAAACAAGAGTTGCTACAAACCCCTAAAGATGAAAAATAATAATGGAGTAGCTAACCTAATTTTGACTAAACTAGGTGTATTTATACTAACTAGGATTTGCCTTTGAGGGCTTTCTTTTGGGCTTTTTACATCTTGGCCCGTATACATAATAAACATTAATTAACATTGTCTTTCGAGCTACACTTTTGTCTTGCATCTTCGAGTGACCGAAGCTTCTTTGTTCGGGTCCATTTATGTGATCCTAACAATCTCCCCCTAGATGAGGTCATGAGAAGTTAGCTCACTCGTGCTTGTCTCTTTAGCTCGTTGTTGATAGGGTACTTCACTTGTTGTGCTTTGGTAATTCAATCTTTAACACCTTGATCATGATCTTCAGAACTTGATGTGATGACTTGATCTTGATCTTTGACTTGTTTAAGCTTTACTTCTCTGAATTACTTTGTGATCTTCTTTCACTTTGACTTTGCCATACGCTGATCTTTAGTCTCACATGCTCATATCTGTTGGAATCTTTGAAAGCTTTGATGATTTATCTTCTTCCCGTCATTTGAACTTTTGCATTTGAAGAAGACATTGATTTTCAGAGATTATGCGGAAGCTTTTGAAAGTAAGCTTTCTTGATTACTTCAGATACTGTGGTATGGATATGAGCACATGTCTTGCATCGGTTACTTTGAGTCGTCATTCGCAGATAAGAACAGTTTAGTCACAACAAAAACAATTTTGTTATGTCAAAATATCCTACTTAATGTGTTCTAGAAAAACATTTTGTGAACACACAAAGGTTTTATATTTTGAAGGGACCGAGTATAGACGATACTCAATCTGGTCGGTTACATTAACCTCTGATTCCGTGAGGATCAATGATTACAGTATGAATACTGCACCTGTGATCAGATAGATTCATTAAAAGAACCTTCTTGACAGGTTTTCCGGCACGTGACAAGCTAGTTCCTCTAATACCTAAGTATCAGATTCCCTAATGTTCGCCGTTCTCTAGACCAGATGTCCGAAGACTAACACACTATAAGTATTTCTACTAATAGAATGGTAAAGAGTGAGTCAGTACAGTTACTATCTGCTGACTATACCGTATAATTCCTTTTTCAGCGTTTTACTTCTTAATACAATTAAGTACCGTAGAAGGCCTGTGGCAAAAATGATTTGAAAAACATTCGATGTGCTTATAAAATTTGTTTGGGGCACAAACGAAAGTTTAAATCAGAATGCTTCTGATGAGTTTTGAAATATATCCCGAAAGATATGAAGTGCCTTGGGAAATCCAAACTTGTACAAGTACATTTATGGAAATCCACTTCACTAGTGGGCGCAGTCCGAAGACCAGGCATGAGCATTCATACGAATACCCTGGTGGTACAACATCTCTTTCCTCAGCATTCCATAAGATCACTTTCACGAACATGAAACAAAAGATTCTTTGTCAGTTATCAAGATACGTGTGTATAACACAAACTTTTGGTATCTTGACATTTTTGATATTTTAACACTTATGCTCCCCCTACACATGTGCGTCGATAATCGAAAGATGTTTAGCACATGCATGGATAGGACTTAGCATTTTAGAATCAATCGAATCATTTAATTATCCGTTTTTACATGTTTAAGTCACATTCTCTCCCCCGATCAAAAGTATGAAACTTGTGAATGGTTTTGATCTAGAAATGGCTTAAAAATGTTTATCTCCCCTCAACGTATGAGGTGAGGTGAAAATAGGCAAAATATCAAGTGAGCAATTGAAACAAGACCTTTAGAATACCCAGACAGGAATGATACTGCAATCTGTCTTGAACTTGTAAACGGTTGGTCGTGTCAATCTTTCAGCAATAGAATCAGCAGTTGGTCCTTTTTGACCTGCAAAAACTGTTAGTAGTACTGATTCTCCCCCTCAAACTATGACCCGTGTTCTATTTTTAGATCTTTTGTTCACAGTCTGTTATGGTCATCCCGAAATGGTTTGATAAAATCAAATTGTTTATGAGAAAAATTGTTCGGGGCTTAGACAACTTCTTGTCTGTAAAGAAATAATGCACTGAAACGTACACTAAATCTCTGGGTTAAGACCGGGTTACAGTCGGAAATAACTGCAAGCCACTAATACACTAAGTTAATAGTTTTTTTTTTTTTTCTTATCCATGATTACAATGTGAAACACTTGGTACTCGTAGGGACAGAATCTTCCTGTGTTCCTTCAGAGTATCTGGTGACATTTGCTTTAACTCCAAGCAGTGGGAGTAGAGTAGCACAAAGCGCTCTCTCGGGGTAATGCCTTCGTAAAAATGTCAGCGTTGGTATTTTGTCTCCTGAAATATAACTCAACAACTTTCCTTTCAACCTGCTCTTTGATGAAGTGTGACGGATATCAAGTGTTGGAGCCGCGAGTGGTGAAACATGTTTCCGCATAGAGCAATCTGCAACTTTGATTTTCCTTATATCGGAATCTATGTTGAACGCAAATCCATAGTCTCGAAGTTGAGAACGCATCCAGAGGATTGAGCCCACAGATTCCTGTTAGGCGATGTATTCAGCCTTGTAGTGGAGAAGGCAGTACTTTTCTGCTTTTTGGTGACAGTAACCAGTCGATGTCCAAGAAATTGAGCTGAACCAGAAGTACTTCTCCGTGTGTCATGACATCCTGCATAGTCAGCATCTGCAAAAGCTTTTAGTTCAAAGCCGGAGTCCTTCGGATACCACAGACCCATGTGAATGGTTCCTTTTAGGTATCGAAAGATCCGCTTTATAGCAGTAAGGTGCATTTCAGTAGGCTTAGCCTGGTATCGTGCACCATACAAAACAGCAAATACTTTGTCAGGTCTAATGCCATCTCTTAAGATACATTAGGGAGCCAACATACACGAAATCGTGTAGGATCAATTGCTTTCTCCATTATCTTCATCAAGGTTGGGACGCTCCGCCATTGGAGTGTCAATGGGTGTGCATGAGTCAAAACCAAACTTTTTCAAGATTTCCTGAGCATATTTGGATTGGTTGATAAAGATGCCTCTGGGATTTTGAGAAACTTGTAATCCTAAAAAGAATGACATTTGTCCCATCATCGACATCTTGAAGTTGTTGTTCATTTCAAATGCCAAATAATTTGCCAGGCTTGGGTTGGTAGAGGCAGTTATTTTCTACATATATTTGTACCAGTAGAAGATGTTTGCCTGTTTTTCTCGTGAAGAGTGTAGGATCGACCACGCCTTTGTGTTAAATCCGACTGATTAGGAAACGCTGAATGATTGTCATACCACGCACGTGGTGCTTGTTTAAGCACAATAGAGTGTTTCTTGAGACGGTAAACATGCGTTGGATGCTCTGGATCTAACATAAAATCCTTTCTGGTTGTCTAAAATAGACAACTCATTCAGTCGCCGTTGAGGAGGCGGTTTTATCCATATGGAAGATGAACCATGTTCTACTCGCCTGCATGAGCAATGAAGAGTCTGCTCTGATGCTTTAATCTAGCTAACTGGAGCAAATGATCTTCAAAATCAATACCAGCTTCTATCGATAACCTTTCGACACTAAAACCGAGAACTTTGTTCTTCCAGTCGTCTCCATATTCATCCAATAACTTTTATTTTGAATATACATTTGAGCGGGTTGATAGATATTATCTGGACACGGTACAAGTATCCATAATCTAGACGTAAACTCATGAAATTTCTTCCTGCATAGCCTCAATCCAGCAAGAGTGCGCTAAGGGCTTGCCTTATAAGTCTTTGGTTCAACATGAGTTAAGATTCATTGATAGAAACACCACATCGCGTCGGTTTTAGCTGTTTTCAAGGTAGAGACAGGTCGATCTTTATCTCCAATAATGTTTTCATGTGGTTGTGCTTGAGTCCACTTTTGCAAGTGAGGTAATTGGTTGTTAAAGTACATCAGATATTGACAGAGATAGAAGAGATGCTTCTGAATCGGTTTCAGGAGATTATAGTGTTCATACACAATTATCAAACAAAAAAAAAAAAATCCTACTTCAAACTTGATAGAACGTGTTTCATCATCAGAATCACTAGTGTTCTGGTTAGAGGTATTTGATGGGTAGAGGCTTTGTAATTGAGGAGCGCCTTCTGAGATAACTGTTGTGGAAGGTGAACCATTGGCATTCTCGGGTGCCGGGGCATCAGGAACATTAACCGGAGTTATCGGAACACCGGAAGGTTTCGGAATAACCTCTATTCATCATCAAACACATTGAAACAAAAATATCTACCTGTTTCTTTTTAGGAGGGGACATAGGTGGTTCTGTGTCTTTTACTAGGGCAGAACGGTGCGGTCTGACTGTTACCAGCAGTAAGTTTTCGCGTTCTGTATTGTTTGGCACAGAAGTCATTTGTTGACGGTGCGAGGACTGAACTGGTTATTGAAAAGACGTCAATATCCTTCAGTAGTCATCGAAAGCAACATGAACGGTTTCCTGAATCTTGCGCGTTCGTTTGTTGTAGATTCGGTACGCCTTCTTGGTGGGTGCATAGCCAACAAATATACCTATATCTGCTTTTGCCTTTAGTTTACCAACGTCATCGTAGTCATTGGTAGGATAGCACAGAGATCCAAACACTCGGAAGTATTGTAGATTAGGTTTCTTTCCTTAGCAGTTCATAATAGGTCTTTCTGTGAAGCGTGTGTACAAGAGATCGATTGAGTGTATAACACGCAGTGGCTACAGCTTCAGCCCATAGGAACAGTGGAGCTTTCGCAAAGATGAGCATAGTACGAGCAGCTTCCATAAGAGTTCGGTTCCGTCTTTCGACAACGCCGTTCTGTTGTGGAGACCGAGGTACGCTCGTTTCATGAGAAATACCAACACTCTCAAACCATCCGTCGAGTGTCTTATTCACAAACTCCGTTCCATTATCTGTTCTGACGAAGCGAACAGTTGCATTAAGGGCTCGTTGAGTCTTCACAATAAACTTCTCAATCACTTGAGGAGTTTCATCCTTTGTTCGATGAATTCGTAACCATCCAAAATCTGGTGTAATCATCCACTATCACCAAAACATACTTCTTTCCGTTGATACTTTCTGTTCTCATTGGTCCGCAGAGGTCCATATGTAGAGTATGGAGAACTTCAGTATTGGTGTTTTCCGTCTTTAGTGGATGTGATGCTTTCTTACTTTTACCTAGCTGACAAGATGGACACAAATGGTCTTTGGCAAATGTAAGCATGGGTTATCCTCTAAAAACTTGATTTTTCCGAAGCCAATTCAGTCAATGTCCGAAATTCAGATGATTCAACCGTCGATGCCTAACATGCTTCGTTGAAGAGCTTTTGTAAGCAAGCAAACTGGTGTAGCTGACATCTATCATTCAGTGAGATGGAGTAAGCTTGGTTGGCCGTGAACCTTTGTGTAAGATCCACCATATTCGTAGTTGCGGATGTGACATGAATGCTGAGGAAATGCAACTTCTAAACCTCCATCACAAAACTGTCCTAAAGAGAATTAGTGTTGTGCTTGAGTACCTTCACATAATAGACTCGAGAGGATGATTTTAAGGGGGGTGTCACCAGTTTATAATCACCATAGCCAATGATAGCAGCATATTCATCGTTGCCAAATCTCACTGTACCAATGAACTTTTCTACAAAGTTGATAAGAAGTGCAACGATCAACTGGTATATGGTCTTGAGCATCCTGAATCCTGATACCATAGAACAATATGTACTACCTGACGGTAACACAAACATTTACGGTGATAAGATGCCCTGTAAGGGTTGTTCGGTTATTAACAATAAAATTACCAGAGATCCCTTTGGAACCTGCCTGTCGATCACTAAGTTTATGATCAGTAAACCTAGAGACCATAGTTATTTTGGGGCTAGAACTAGCACTCGGGGGTAGTTCTATTGGCTGATCAGTAGATTCCATGATCCTTGTAAAGGATGCTCAAAATATGGAATGCCCCCACCCCCCCCCCCCCCCCCCCCCCCCCCCCCCCCCCCCCCCCCCCCCCCCCCCCCCCCCCCCCCCCCCCCCCCCCACCCCCCCCCCCCCCCCCCCCCCCCCCCCCCCCCCCCCCCCCCCCCCCCCCCCCCCCCCCCCCCCCCCCCCCCCCCCCCACCCCCCCCCCCCCCCCACCCCCCCCCCCCCCCCCCCCCCCCCCCCCCCCCCCCCCCCCCCCCCCCCCCCCCCCCCCCCCCCCCCCCCCCCCCCCCCCCCCCCCCCCCCCGGCCCCCCCCCCCCCCCCCCCCACACCCCCCCCCCCCCCCCCCCCCCCCCCCCCCCACCCCTTGCCCCCCTCCCCCCCCCCCCCCACCCCACCCCCACCCCACCCCCCCCCCCCCCCCCCCCCCCCCCCCCCCCCCCCCCCCCCCCCCCCCCCCCCCCCCCCACCCCCCCCCCCCCCCCCCAACCCCCCCCCCCCCCCCCGCCCCCCCCCCCCCATTCCCAGTGGGCTTTCCAATGAGGCTTGCTATTGCAATGGTTTGCAATGGGTTGCCTGAATCTCTTATGGGTTTCCAATTCTTTTCTAGGGTTGGGTTTTTAATCGCTTAGTCTGGTGGGGTTTAACATTCACAGAACCATCACACATAACCAAACAATCTCTAGGTTAGCAAAAACCAAGAATTTGTTACATGCACACAAACATTGTTCAAAATTTGAAACAGAAACAGATGTTTAACAAGCAAATTGAATCAACACGATTCTTTTATTCAAAGTCCTATGGTGGGCTTCATACTCTCCTTGCATTTTCGCACTCTTAAACGGCCCAAAGATATATGTTTCAGAGGGCTCTCTTAGGCACAGTTTTGCTGGCTCCAGAAGTGGGTTTTACTCCTGTAGACATAGGCACACACACGTTAGTTTGCTTATTAGGATGCATACCTGAGTTTTTGGTTGTTGAGTGAGGTCTGGGGGGTTTTTCACTAAAAAGTTAGTGCTTGTCTTAGGTTACCGGGGTTGGTTTTGACCAGTTAGGCACGTTGAGTGGTGGGGGGGGGGGGGGGTTAAATATACTTAGAACTAAGTTGTACATTCCAGGAGCAAAGCACTTTTAGGTGTCTCAGAGGTTGAAGGTCACTACTTGTTGTTACCATAACTTGGGCATTTCAGCTTGGTATTTCAGCAAGTGAAGGCACTAAGCTTTTAGTGTATACAGTACGTGATGAGTATTCGCTTTGACAGTTCATCATACCGTCTTTTCAGACTCACGTTTTCTACCTTAAGGTCATCTAGCTGAATCCTAAGGGCGGTATTCATATCTTTCAATCGATTCTGTCAGTTTCTAACGCGTGTTGGTCACAATACTCTTCAAGTGGTACCTACATTCAACACCTTCTGATGTTGATCTGGCATCTAAATTCCTGATTAGTGTCATCTTCCCTTGAAGCTTTTGTCTTAACTTGTTAATTTCAAAAATTGCCATTGGAGGCATTGAAGGTCTATGCACTGTTTATAGTTCTGAAATTTAAGTTGTAAAACTAACATAATTCTGCTTCGAGAAATGCACAAAACGGTTTATCTGATTCAGAAATTTAGTTGTTTCTGTTTGAATCTCAGCTTCCAAGTTCATAGAACTTTAGTGCTGTTCCCTATCGCATGCAGATCTAGGATTGTCGCAAGGCAATTCGACTAGGGGGCACAACAATATCGGAAGAAAGCACAATAGAGCAGTTTTCTTTTTCTAACCACTCAGCAATTAAGCCATCATTTATGATTAAAATGATTTTTCTTTCTTTGGTCAGGTTCTTGTTCTCAGAACACAGTGTTCATATTTCCGGCCTCTCAGATCATAAAAAATATGTTCAAGAAATCCAATATGGATGTGGGCATATGTCTTAAGTGTATGTGGTTCTTTGGATAGGGTCATATCTCCTCCGGATGAGTGAGATATCGTCGTTTTACTAAAACTAGTCAAATCTGGTATACCGTTGGGAAAAGGAGTATAACTCTATATTTTTGTAATAACTTTTCAAAAGAAAATTTAGGTACCTGTAGAAGACTCTTAGGGCTATCACCTCCAATTGGTTTCACATCAAAAGCATCAATAAATTTCAAATTACGCTCATTTTCGTAAACTACAAAAATTTGTCAAAATTTCTTTGGGGATTGCTTTGGGATAGCAGCTTGTTGGGTATGTTTTAAAATATTTTTGGTCTATGAAGACCTGGGAAATTAGACTAGGAGGTAGAGAAACCTCTTAGGTACATGTAGGAATTCGGATGGAGTCATATCGACGCCCGACGAATGAGATATTGCCGAAATGGCAAAGCTAGTCAAAAATTTAGACCAAAATTTGAATGAGTAATAAGTTCAAAAACTTATATAGCAACACCTAAATATGTAAAACTATAAGTTCTAGATATTGAACCAACTTAGACTTGAGCGGTCGTTTCGGCTTTTGCGGACGCACGGTTTAGGAGATACACTCAGTTTAGCGAGCGATAAAATTTTGGAAAAAGGCAGCCTTGATAGAATAGGGGCAAAATGGTAATTTCACCTTGGGTTCAAAACTTTCTGGGCAGTGGGCCCTATGTTTTTGGAAATTTGACTCGAAATGCTTTCCGTAGACAAAAACCTCACACTTTTATCGTCCACGTACTAGTAAGTAGGAGGACTTCAAGATTTAGGTTTATTGGATTGAGGTTATTGTTGCCTCAGAGTTTTATCTTATCACCGGCGTGGTGTTTGCGCGTTCTTTTAGCTATTACTTTTGATATAGAACTCTAGGGGAGTTCATGCATATGTAGTTTATGTATTGGAAACTTAGAACCGTTACGGTTGGATATAGTGGCTTTGAAAGCCAATGATGTATCCATTTTTGAGGAAAATTGGTATGTATGTATGTTATTTTCGGCGTTGTTATTACGATTGTTATAATTGTTCTCGATTATGAGTTATGAGGAGGTGTCATTGTATAGGTTGTAGTATGAGTGAAGCCTGGAGGTTGTGGTTACCCCCAAGGCACTTGGCTTGTGTGAGATTGATTTGACCCCGAGTGTGGAATGATTCATGTTGGTGGATCCTCCGCACGTGTATGTTACTTGCTTGCATATTCCATGAGTGGTTATTATTTTTGAAACTTGCTGTGACCGTTGACCAAACTGTATTTAATAATGTTTTATGAATTGGTAATTTTAAAACTGTGGAAATTGCAATAACGAATTTGTGTGTTGGACAAATGTCGTTGCACGAATTGCACTAATTTTGTGTGTAAACTGTTTGTGTAAACAATGGAAAAATATGTTATCAAATTTCATAAACTGACCCTGTGGTGTCAAACAAATCTTCTTTTAAAAAAAATTTATAAAAATAAAAATATTCTTTTTACATAATGTGTATGAATAAATTTTCTTTTTTTAATAAGAATGGAAGGTGGTGCTATCTTCTTTTCTTTCTTTTGAAACAATTAGATTTTTACTCTTTGAAAATTTTCTTGGAATTAATTTACGCATGTAGCGTATGAAAAATGAATGTTCTGACGAGGAAGGACATGATTTCGTTTGGTCCTCAATTATGCATAACCTGATCAACAATGCATAATTTAGGAAGAACCACGCTATGTTGGATAAATCGTCAACCTTAAAACGCTTGGTAATTGAGATAAATGTTTGGGTCAAGCTTCCGAAAGAAGAAAATATTTTTACCCTACTACGGATTCTTATGCAGGTAACCCTATCCTTATCGACTGCATGGAGAGAGTCTCATGCGAGTCATTATGACCGAGTCGTTCCGAAGCGGAAATACCTACGGCATTGTTCGAAACGAGTATGTCTAGAAAGGAGTAATGTTTAGTTCATAGTATCTAGGAGCGGTGATTATTATGAAGACGTGTCAAGACCAAGTATAGTCGGTGTGCTAGTAAGAAATGATAGATTTGAGCTATCAAGGGCGTAAACCTGATATCGACACGGAGAAGGGATCTTCTTGGAGATGTAAAGATTCCTAAGGTGGGTAGAAGCTGAGATGGTTAGTCCTGAGGTTGAAAGTGAGAAATGGAGAAGACCTCTCCTACATTGGATGTATGATGCCTTAAATTTATCAACTGATGGCCGTGAAGAAGACTTTTTCCCCGAAATGGAGTGTAGTGGTAGTGTAGTCGTAAGTATACCTGATGACGTCAAGGATTTTAATGAGACATTATACGATACTTGACCTACGGTTAAGTTTGTATTAACCCAACGCACCCTTACTTGGTCATACCAAAACCAAACACACCCTTATGTGGCACTGTTGTCCCCACAAACACCCCGGTTTGGGTGTAAATCCAAACCAACCACCCCTTTGCGGGATTTTTTACATGGAGCCAAACAGCCCCTTCGGCTGTTAAATCATAGCAAACAAACGCCCCTTTGGGGGCTGCTGTCCACAGTATCAAACGCACCCTTGGTGCGGATATGAATGCCAAACGCACCCTTGTTGCATTCTGATAAACCCAATGCACCATTGCTGGTATTTTCATTTAAAACCAAACGCCCTTGTTGCGTCTTTTAAAACCGAACGAACACCCCTAGCTGTTAATCCGCTACACCAAACGCACCCCTTCTATGAAAAACCCAACACCCCCTGTTGGTGCTCCCTAAGTCAAACGCACCCTTCCTGGTGGTTTAATTAACCCACACGCACCCACCCTAGTCGGCTAAGAATGGAAACAAAACGCCACCCTTATGAGGTGGTGTTATGTTCAAACAAACCCTCACTCCTTTTGGGGTTGCCATCAATCTTAACGCACTCTATTCTTGCGAAACAACAAACCTACACACCTCTTGGTGTTATAAACTCCAAACGCACCCTAATCCGTGGGAACCATATAAACAACCACACCTTATTCTTGGCTTGCACCGAGCATCAAACGCACCCTATGTGGTGCGGCAATGAAAAACCAAACACACACTCGTGCGTTACACAGCCGGCCCGACGCACCCTTAGGTTGATTACACCAAACCACACACACCCTTCGTGGTGCCGAATCGGACCCAACCAAACAAACACCCTTCGTGGGTTAAAGACAGAACCAAACGCACCCTCATGGAGAGAGTGACGAGGTGATAGAGATGGTTGTGGAGGTTGCGGCGGCGGTGTGGCAAGTGGTGATGATGATGATGATGTATGGTGTTGATGATAGATTCGGTGGTGATGTGGATGATGGTGGAGGATGGCGTGGCTCGGCTGGAGTGGCCGGAAGTATCGCCGGATAATGGCCGGGAAAAAGGGAGGCGCCGGATTGTTTATAGAGAGAGAGAGAGGATGTATAACATTTAGGTTTTATAAAAAATTGAACCCTAATCTTCTATATTTATAACAAAAGAAAGTTTCAAAAAAAATGATAAGTGATTATTAGTTTAGGGTTTGTGTTGTAAATATTGTTTCAGGGACCAAAGGTGTAACTTTTGTAAATTAATGGTTCGGGTCTCGTTTAGGCCAATTAACTGATGAATTAAAATACGAAATTTGCGCCATCATTTTCTAAATAATTTTTCCAACAAAAATGAGTATCTATGTGACTATAATTTTATAAATCTTTTATAAAATTTAAATGAAATGTTCATTATTTATTTGCGTGTCTATGACATCTTGTGGTAAAAATGAACTTTAAATCAATATATTGCCATTTCCTAATAAACTTTTGAGTAACATGATAAATAAATTTATTAAATACCTTATTTATTAAAAAGTGATACTTGTTATAATTAAATAATTTTTTTTTTTTTTGTTGGTCGGTGGGGTATTTTTGTTGGACGTTTTGTATTTAACGCCGGTTTTAAATTTTCGAGGTGTCTTCTCGTTTTCGTTTCAAATAAGTTGGAAAAATAAACGTGTAAAGGAGAGATGAGTAATAATAAATATGATTTGTTATTTAAATGTGTTTCAAAAATTTACCGGCTACGCGGTATTCGTTATTATGTGACCTTAAAAGGTCAAAAAAGTCAAAGTCAAGTCAGACCAAAAGTTAAAGAGTAAGTAGTAATTTATAATTCCGAAAATTACCGGTTGTTACATTATTGGTCTATAAAGACCTGGTAAATTAGACTAGGAGGTAGAGAAACCTCTTTGGTACATGTAGGAATTCGGACGGAGTCATATCGACACCCGACGAATGAGATATCGCCGAAATGGCAAAACTAGTCAAAATTGAGACAAAATTTGAATGAGTAATAAGTTCAAAAACTTATATAGCAACACCTAAATATGTAAAACTGTAAGCTTTAGATATTGAAAAAAACATAGATTTGAGCGGTCGTTTCGTTTTACGGACGCACGGTTTAGGAGATGCACTCAATTTAGTTTACGCATAAAAATTTTGGTAAAGGGCAGCCTTGATAGAGTAAGGGCAAAATGGTAATTTCACCTTGGACCCAAAACTTTCTGGGCAATGGGTCCTATGTTTCTGGAAATTAGACTCGAAATGCTTTTCGTAGACGAAAACCTCATACTTTTATCGTCCCCGTACTAGTAAGTAGGGAGATTTCAAGATTTAGGTTTATTGAATTGAGGTCATTGTTCCCTCAATTTATCTTATCACCGGCGTGGTGATTGCACATTTTTTTAGCTATTACTTTTACTTTAGAACTCTATGAGAGTTCATGTATATGTAGTTTATGTATTGGAACCTTAGAACCGTTACGGTTGGATATACTGGCTTTGAAAGCCAAGATGTATCCTTTTTGGAAGAAAAAAAAATTGGTATTATTGCTAATGTTATTCTCCGGAATTGCTATTACAATTGTTGTAATTGTTCTCGGTTATGAGTTAGGAGGAGGTGTCATTGTATAGGTTGTACTATGAGTGGGAGTTGGAGGTGTGCGTTAACACGAGGCATCCGCTTGTGAGAAAATTGATTTGACACCAGAGCTTTACGGTGCTTGAATTGGAAAATCTTTCATCATGTGTATGTTACTTGCTTGCATAGTCCATGAGTGGGTATTACTTTTGAAACTTGCTGTGACCCGTTGTCCAAACTGTCTTAATGATGTTTTTGTGAATCCGAATTTTTAAATGTGAATTGCAATATCGAATTTGTGTGTTGACATATGTCATTGCGCGAAGATATTGACTATGTTGTATAAATTGTTTGTGTAAACAATGGAAAAATATGTTTTCAAATTTCATAAACTGACCCTATGGTGTCAAATAAATCCTTTTATAAAAAAATTATTTAAAAATAAAAATATTCTTTTTACATAATGTGTATGAATAATTTTTTTTAATATAAGAATGGAAGGTGGTGCTATCTTCTTTTCTCTCTTTTGAAATAACTTGATTTTTACACTTTGAAAATTTTCTTGGAAATAACTTACGCATGTAGCGTATGGAAAAGAAACGTTTTGACGAGGAAGGACACGACGTCGTTTGGTCCTCAATTATGCATAACCTGATCAACTATGCATAATTTAGGAAGAACCACGCTATGTCGGATAAATCGTCACTCTTAAAACGCTTGGTAATTAAGATGAATGTTTGGGTCAAGCTTCCGGAAGGAGAAAATATTTTTACCCTACTACGGATTCTTATGCAAGTAACCCTATTCTTATCGACTGCATGGAGAGAGTCTCATGCGAGCCATTATGACCGAGTCGTTCCGAAGCGGAAATACCTACGGTATTGTTTGGAACGAGTGTGTCTAGGAGGGAGTAATGTTTAGTTCGTAGTATCTAGGAGCGGTGATTGTTACGAAGACATGTCAAAACCAAGTATAGTCGGTATGCTAGTAAGCAATGATAGATTTGAGCTATCAAGGGTGTAAACCGGATATCGACACTGAGAAGGAATCTTCTTGAAGATGTAAAGATTCCTAAGGTGGGTGGAAGCTGAGATGGTTAGTCCCGAGGTTGAAAATGAGAAATGGAGAAGACTTCTCCTACATTGGATGTATGACGCCTTAAATGTATCAACTGATGGACGTGAAGAAGACTTTTTCCCTGAAATGGAATATAGTGGTAGTGTAGTCGTAAGTATACCTGATGACGTCAAGGATTTTAATGAGACACTATACGATACTTGACCTACGGTTAAGTGTAGTGGCCCTTACTCCGGGACGCGACGACCCAAGGGCGTAAAGAGTGGCGAATTGATTGAGATTCTAGCTAAATGGTAACGTCCGTTTCCATTACTAGAGGAACAACCAAAATGGCCAACGTCTTAAGTCGAGCGGTATTGAATTAGGAGTGTGAGTATTTCGACTTGATGATTTGATTCATCAATGATGCTACGCGATGAGATGGGACCAAGCCAACAATGATAGTCGCCACGAAGAAACGTTGACATTTTTTATTTTTGTCGAACGAGCAATAAGTCCATGATGCTCGTTGTTTTCTTAATTGATTTTGATCTGTCATTTGACATTATGTGTTGTAGCTGGATTGTCATCGCCGAATTATGTGGAATATGTGCCCTATGTGCTATGTGCTTTAAATGGTAGTGAGCGTTCATGTAACTTTTTCGTGGCCAGTGATACGGCTTAGGTTGTAAGTGAATGGGTATAATCGCCCAAGTGAGAATTTAGGACGTGATACGGTGGGTGGACATCGCCGAAAGTCTTGTTGACGATTGTGGCTTGAAGTACCCATGAGAGTGAGTGTAGACTAATTAGAATTAGCCGTGTTTATGTTGGAATTATCGTCGAGGTGGCTTGACTTTGTGGCAAGCTCTGTACGATGAGGAAAATGTGACCGGAGGGGTATAAACCTAAGTGTTAGAATAAATAATTATGCCAAAAACTTCAAAGGAGAGCGAATATGATATGTGATAATAATCGCCAATGCTTGGTTGAGAGCAGGCGTGATGAATGCCTTTGTATGAGGCCAATTCATCGAGTCATCATGTAAAAGGATGGCGAGCGTACAATAGGTACTTATGTGATTATGTGGGCATGTGTATCAATAGCGTAAGATGATTAAGAGATCTAATGTGTTTCGAATTATATATTTTTTCGCAACCGGTGAGACATTATTGAATGAGACCGAAAGGGTGACATGTGTATTTTGGTTTTGAATAATAATGAGTATTTTGATTTGGATAATGATATACGTATATATATAGAATTTGATTATTGACGTCTATCTTGGTTTTAGTTAGCGACGTATGTTTTGGATTTTTGGTAACGAAGCATATTCTCGGTTTGAAATATTGGTATAAGTCCGTATTTGAGTGCGACCTATACTTTGATTTTAATTAACGACGTAAGTTTCAGCCTTGGTTTTGATAAGCGAGGTGCGCTTGGTTTTGTTGTTTATATGATCCCCAACTAAGTTTGGATCGATCATCCATTTTAAAAAATTTCTCGGGAGAACGACGTAATAATTATTTTAATCGGATATATTCCGTGACGTATATTGTCCCTTATGAAGAACGCGACTATAAAAGTTAGAACGACGTGATTTGGTTTTGTCGAATATATTTTCGCGACTTGTTTTTGTCTCTTTTGATAAGAGCTACTATGATTTTGTTTTGACTTTGTGGGTATAATTTACCGCTTGTTTTGTTGACTTTCCATCCGGAATAGTCAGAGCGAATATTGTATCGCATATTTATTTTGAAAAGAAATAGGAGTCTGCGTTGATGACGAGAAAGTCGTCATGCCACGATTCGAATGATGAGACGGTAAGATGGACACGAGCACCTTATTTGTCTTTTATGGGGACGCTCCCTTAAGGTGGGTGGAATGTAACAACCCGAGTTTCACGACGCGTATGACGATCGCGAATTCGACGTCATTATTATTATGTTACGGGTTTTCGTAAGCGAACGTCGACATTTAAAATTTTAAGTGTCGTAAATAATTATTTTTCGTATTTTATTGCGGACGGAAATTTAAAATATTTATTTTTGACATTTCGCGAGTCAACGTTTGACCGCGCGTTCGTTAATCATTTTGAGTATCGTGAAAATTTACGACGCGTCTCGTTATTATTTCTAAGATCGTAAATTTGTTATTTTATGGATGTCGTCATTTTGTTCCTTGTCTTGAGCCGGATTCGTGTTTTAAAATGTACACGTTTTATTAAATATTTTAAACCAAGAAAAATGTAACGGAAAAATAAAAATGGTCTCGGTAGTGTAATCCCGAGCCACGGTAGTCGGTTTTTATTTAAGTAAAAGTGTGGCGTGTTAAAAATATAAAAGATAGAAAAGAAGGGATTATGACACATTTCTTTCCAATAGCAAAGTACAAGCATTATATCATACTTCACCTCTTTATATATATTATAATATATTATATATATATATATATATATATTTTTGTGTGTGTGTGTGTGTGTGTGTGTGTGTGTGTGTGTGTGTGTGTGAGAGAGAGAGAGAGAGAGAGAGTGTGTGTGTGTGTGTGTGTGTGTGTGTGTTTACTTCTATTATTTCATAATAAACAAACACATCCTCCTCCTCCTCCCTCTTCGCCGGCTGCCACCACTCCACCACCACCAGAAAAGTTTTCCGGTCACCATAAACCGCCATTCGGCCGGAAAAAGTACATGCAAATGATCATTATATTTCCGAAATCCTCTCATCTTTCCTACACATCAACGCTATAAAATAAACATTCATATGAGTATTGTTGGAGTTAGATATAGGTTAGTTTCAAACAATTTCGTTTAAAAGAGATGTTTAAAATAGCTAGATAAACATTATTTGAAGCTCGGTTTAAATGGGAAAAGTCCGGTTTTGATGTTCGGGGTTGGTTCGAGTTCGGCAAGTTACAAGAGGGAACGAGTCGAGTTTCATTCTTGTCTGATCTTGCTTATTATAGCTTTGTAAGTATTTTTAATACTTGTGTTATTTTTGTTTTTGTGATTTAATCGATTTAGATTTATTGGGTGTGATGAAACCCGATTGTACTTGCGCCAAATAGGCTAGATGATGATATTGGGTGATCGAGAAAATGGTTTTGATAGTGTTTTGTAACATGTAAATTCGGACAGAAAGTTTGGCATGCAAAATGAGGGTTGAGATTTTAGGAAATCTAATTTTGGGCTTGAGAATATGGTAAAGCTTTCCGAGATGATCGTTTTGATATAAGGTAGAGCTTCTAACTCCTAATAACGAAGAAGTTATGGCCGATCGAAGTTGGAAATTTGTGTATAAAAATGGAACAAACTACTTTCTAATATTTATAGCTTGCATGATCTTATTTTCATCAGCCGATTTTGGGCACTTTTGAGTAGGGTTCAGCCTTACATGGCGAATCAACACAAAAAGTTGTCCGGAATGGACGCTTTTCAATATAATAAAATCTCTTTTTGGTCAAAGTCACCGAAAAATGTGATATAGCGGGTCAAAACCGATGGTCACAACTGCTGCGTTTTTATTAAAAATACAAGTTCCTGCAAAAACTTGCCGGGGCATTTTGGCATTTTCTGTCGAGATTCAGGTCTCGGCTAAAACTAAAAAGTTGTCCGGAATATCGTTTGGCATAAAATCTCTTCTTTGTCCGAATCGTGAAAATGTGATTTAAAAAGTCGTTTGGTGCGGGTTAAGATTTGGGTAAAAATATATTTAATCTATAAAGTCACATGGAAAGTAAAATGTTGACTTTAAAAATTCAACGAGTTATATATATAGGGATTATTTAATTGTTTATAAAAAATAATAACCCTATTTTTTTTACGAGTATAAAAATTAGACTTAATGAGGTTTTATGAACTGGTTATAGTTTAAACTATAGTAACATACGGGACATAATCCGTTAGGGTAATTAATTAACCAAATTGAAAGTCAAAAGTTCGACGAGATAAATAAATATTCTATAAATATAATTGGATGCCGAGACTTACTAAAAATGGTAACTTTCCAAAAATAGTAACTTTCCAAAAATAGAAAGTTTCTTAAAATAGAAAGTATTCGATTAAGCGATGTATGATGTAAATAAAAGAACAATCGTAACCTAATATTGTGGGGTTTTGGATCTAAGGCGCAAGTGGATTTCTCATCACATGTGTGAATTATATATATATATATATATATATATATATATATATTTATATATATTATATATATATATAAGCTTCTAACTCCTAATAACGAAGAAGTTATGGCCGATCGAAGTTGGAAATTTGTGTATAAAAATGACAGCTACTTTCTAAAATATAGCTTGCTGGTCTGATTTTCAACAGCGATTTTGGGCACTTTCGAGTCCGTTTCGGCCTTCCGGCGAAACACAAAAGTTGTCCGGAATGACGTTTTCTATAAAAATCTCTTTCTGGTCAAAGTCACGAAAACGTGATATAGCGGGTCAAAACCGATGGTCAAACTGCTGCGTTTTTATTAAAAATACAAGTTCCTGCAAAAACTTGCCGGGGCATTTTGGCATTTTCTGTCGAGATTCAGGTCTCGGCTAAAACTAAAAAGTTGTCCGGAATATCGTTTGGCATAAAATCTCTTCTTTGTCCGAATCGTGAAAATGTGATTTAAAAAGTCGTTTGGCGCGGGTCAGATTTAGGTAAAAATATATATAATTATAAAAGTCAAAGAAAATCAAATGTTGACTTTAAAATGCCCCTGCAAGTTTCTGTACACGGGCTCTTTAGTTGGAAATCACTATTTTTATAACTTGACTTACGAGCCAACGTTATACGCTTTGTTGAACCAAATTATACGTTCTAAGTATTATTTGTAAACTCTATGAATTCACTCAACGTTTTGTTGACGTTTTTAAGCATGTATCTCAGGTTAATTGCTGTTGATGGCTGGATGGGACGGAACGCGAATATCAAGGACGGTGCCTCGGTGAAGTAGTGTCATAAACTAAATAAATGTTTTGGAAATCAAGTCGTGTTGTGACTTTTAGAAACAAACCTTCTACGTTGGTATTGGGACCTATGTAACTCTGATCTTTCTAATAAATGAAATTGTGTTTTATAAACGTATCTTTGAACGTTTACTGGGACTCGTGTGCATGTATTATGAAGTAGCACCCCAATAGTTGTATTCCACTGCGTATCGTAGTTTGGGGGTGTTACAGACAGGTAATGAGTGTTGATTTTCCGTTTCCCCCTTATGTTATAATTTATTATACACCCGAGTGAAAGAGAGAATCCCAAACACTTATGTGATGTGCTAGTATATACTTTCCGTGCTTTTAATTACGAGGTCTAGAAGTTTGTGTTGTAAAATACTTTTAAAGAGTAGGTAAAATGACCCTCATATTGCTATTGTCTAGGTAGAAAAGCCCATTTGCTTGAGGACAAGCAAATCCCAAGTGTAGGGGTATTTGATGAGGTGTCATTTTATACACTTTTTCGAGGTCGTTTAACCTCCTAAATCGTGCATTTATGCCCAAAATAGGTACTTAATCGTTCCTTTTCAGGTATTCAACATTTGAAAGGCATTTGAAGGAAATACACGTGACTTGGGCTCATTTGGAGAAGAAACCCACAAGACTACGGACCTACACCAACATCTCTCAAGAATTTCTACTCAGAAGCTAGAGACGGCGTCACAGATTACACGTGACGCCATCACAACTCATCTCAAGACGGCGTCACAAGATCTCCAGACGGCGTCAGAATGTACGACCCAACCCATTATCTAGAATATTCTATTCATGACGGCGTCACGATTAAAACGCGACGCCGTCACAGCGATTTTCCTATATATACAAATCCGTTTTTAGGGTTTTAAGTGTGTAACTTTAGAGTAAAAGAAAGAGACGAGCCCTAGTTCGTTTAGCAGCTGTTAGGGACGATTTTAGGGCCTCAAAACCCTATTGTACTTCCTTCCATTTATGTTTTAATCAAGTAAGACTATCTTAATCATTAAATATGTCTTGTTGTGTGATTCTTATCTGTTCTTACTTTATCTTTAATTTGCTTGGCTAAACCTTCTATTTTGTTTATTTATGATTGTATGAAACCTATGATGTAGATCTTAGTGGTGTTGCTTCTTGTGATGAATATGCATGTTAGGTCTTAGAAAAAAAAAAACCCTAATTGTTACTTCTACATTTTATTTATTAAAATCAAGTAGGACTAATCTTAAAAAAATCCCAAAAAAAAAATCACATTAAATATGTCTTAGTTGGTGGTTCTTTCTGTTCTTACTTTTCTATATCTAAATTTGCTCTATGGCTAAACCTATGCATTATTGTTTATTTATTATTGTATAAAAATCCTATGATGTAGAGCTTAGTGGTTTTTGCTTCTAGTGAATAATATGCATGATGTTAAGGTCTTGATAAAACCCCACACCAACCACCATCTTTTTTTTGGTACCTGTAAATCTGCTGTTTGATATGTCTAGGAAAATAAGATTAGATTATGAAAAGGAGACCCATATCAACCCAGGGTAACACTCATCATAACTATAATTAAACAAACTAACAATACTGATACACCTAAACCTTGCGACTTACCTTGCCCTTATTATGCCCCTTAAATGGTTGAATCCAACACATCATAAAATATTTCAAATTTTCAAATGCATGGTAATATACACTTAGGGACCATGTATAAGTACTTCCATACTATTTCATAACACACCTTACATTTTATTACTAGTAACTATGCGTTGCCATACAAATATTAAAAAACGGAATATTAAATAGTACGAGTGAACGTGGGGTAGACACAGGGATGCGAGTTGAGTAATCAGACTGCTCAATGACCAAAGTAAAAAAATACCTTGCAAACATCATCCCAAAAGTGTAACAAAAAGAGCACCACCAATAACTAATAAGGAGAAGCAACAACAAGGTGAGTACATACACACAAAAAAAACTGGCACAACAGCATCAAAAAAAATAAAGTTAAATCCACCAGAAGCACAATCTAAAACAAAAAACTAATTACAATAAGAGCACAAACCCAAACCAAACACTACCATATGAAAACCTACCTCCCAGCTTACAACCACAATACACAAACCACACACCAACAACCATACAACTCACCAATCAACAAACCCTATAGAACAACTTTTCGAGACAGTTATCAAGAGGCCTTCCAACATCGTTCCCCTCAGAGAACGAAACAACAACACAGGCCAAAAACAACCCCTCCGCGCCCGAGTCATGCCTATACAAACCCTACAAGAATACGATTAAGGTACACTACTCTAGCCTAAGGGAGATTTGTAAAAACAAACACTTCGTGTAGAAGTCCTTTAGACACACACCGCAAAACATTTATTATTAAGATTTATACTAATAAATTAATAACCAAAGATGACAAAAGAATTTAAAAATAAACTATAAAGTTGTAAAACTTCTTGTAGAAGTCCCTTACGACAACCGCAACATTTATTTATTAAGTTTTATTCTAATATATTAACCTAAGTGACAAAAGAATTTAAAAATAAGATTAGATTTTTAGATTACAGAGGGCGAACAAAGTTTTTTACTTTTAATAACGAGTCTGATTTTCTAATTCATTTTCACCCCACACTTAAGTTGAGCATTATGCGTAATCAGAAAACAACATAAAAGTACGATAATGGGAGAAATAAATATAAGAGAAACGAGTCTTCCCGGGGCTCATAAGTGCTCGGTTAACTTCTAGAAGACATGGCGCGAAACAGAACGCCAAGCATGTAAATTCAACCACATATAATATAATACTCCACATATATTCGTCTCGAAGTGATACGTTATTACTACCAATCCAAGCTCCACCTATTTATTTGATCTGCAAAATAGACACAACTACAAAAAACGTAAAATACAAAAGCGCACTTTCGTAGACCACAAGATTGCATTTAGTGTATGCAACAAGCCTTTAAACCCCTTGGTGTCCCAAGTAGACAAGTTATAGTCTCGTGAGGGTTTCCAGCGAACACACCCATAAAGTTAAATAAATTTCTTTTTGGATACAGTAGTCAGGTATGAAACACACGGGTCCCTGTGCGCGACATACTTAAAAACTGCAAAGCTTTTCATTTGATATATTTTAACTTTTTTATAGTTTTATTATTATTATTTACTATTACTACTATATTATTATTGTTATTCTTAACTTGATTTCAGATTGCTTCACGATACTATTCAAGTGGGAAAGATCCACTTTAAAAGCTTGAGGGTATGGTATTTTTGGTATGTACTCACGGAATGGATATTCATTTGTTTTTACCACATGATAGCCCTTTCTTGATGTCTTAATAGGTTTATCTTTTTCGGTTTTATTGTTAACGATGATAGGAGGTAGTGGATCTTTTTGAATTTTTGGGGAATCATCGGACTTTTCACTCTCGATGAATACGACATTCACTTGCTCGGTGTGAGCTTGAGGAGGAGGTGGGTTAGTCCTATCGGTTTGTTCTAAAGATACGCTTTGAGATTGCGACCACTCGTCTATTTTTCTTTCCATGTTTTTAAATTTAGTTTAGAAATTCTTTTCGTTTTGATTCATCTTTAGAATCATATCATTAACATTTTTCTTGAAAAACATATTTGAAGCTCTTTGACCATCCAAGAATTTGGTCATTGATTTTTCGAAATCAGTTTTAAATCGAGGTTCTTGATTGACTGTTTTAGACTTTTCGTTAGGTAAAACACTGGTGGTTTTACCATCGTCTCTGGCAAAAAGTTTCCAATGAACAATTCTCATGCTACGGATACACCTTTTGAAATCTTCGAGATCATTTTTCACATCATTGTTTAATTATGTGAGCAATTTCTTGAAATCATTAGGATCATGATGGGATTGGTGAGAATACGAATTATGAGAATTTCGGTTTTGATAACCTTCAGATTGGATGTAATTGGCTTCACGACGTTCACACATCGGCGTGTCATCGTTGTTAGAAGCGTGGTCACCTCCGCGGTTATTATAATTCTTACGCATCTCATGCATCTCCTCTTTTAAGCTCTGGAATTGAGAATCCATTTTTATAGTTAGAGCTTCCAGTTTTTCCATTAATCGAGAATTATCATTATTACTTCCATCGGCGAAAACAACAGATCTTTGATGATGTTCAATTTTAGATTCAAGTGACCAATCAAGTTTAAAAAGGACTTTGTCCTCAAGAATCTTTGATGATGTTCCTCTGGCAGTTTCATCCAAGATTCCTTGAGTGGGTTTGTCTAGACCGTGATAGAATATTTGAATAATAGCTCCTTTGGTCAGACCGTTCCCATGGCATTTTCGAAGCATGTTCTTGAGTCGTAACCAAGCGTCGGTTAGACTTTCACATACGTTTTGAGAGAAATTTCTGATTTCAAGTAAAAGACGGTTAAATAACGAAGGTGGAAAGAATCTGTTTGTAAAAGCATTTCTTATTTGTTCCCACGATGTTATGGACTCGTCATTAAGTTCGTTAAACCAGATTTTAGCTTTATCACACAAGGAAACAGGAAATATCAAAAGCTTGCCAGCTTCACTTTGAGTTTCACCATATTTGAACATGTCGCAAATTGAGAGAAATTCACGGATGTGGTCATGCAGATCGGCCCGCAATTGACCATCGAATTTATTCTCCCGAATCATTTTCAAGTAAGTATTATTGATAACAAAATTGCCATTAACATCGGGTCGAACAATGACAGGATTAGGAGTTGGTGCTACAGTCTTAGCACTTTCCCACATGGGTTGATCATCGGGATTGAGAATTATTTTAACAACCGGTAATTTTTGGAACTTTAAATGACTATTTTACCCTTTGACTTTTTGGGTCTGAATTTCCACCAATCTTGCGACATGTGTTAAATATGGTGAAACTCGAATTAAGCTGTCAAGCAATATTGATATTTTACCCTATTACCCTATCCCAATAAAAGCTAAAACTTGGTTTAAAAAACGAACTTAAAGAAGATGTCCTAAACACGTGGTGATCAAAAGAAAAAGTTTTATTAACAATTTTCTTTCCATCTCGTTGTTAACCGTCATTTGCTTGAAATCAGAAATATTTCTCAACTCGTATTGTGAAAGTCCAACCGAAGCCAGTTACACTAAAGACCCTACTTTCGAAAATGTCATGGGCACTGTCTGACCAAAGGAGTTATTATTCAAATATTCTATCACGGTCTAGACGAACCCACTCAAGGAATCATGGACATAACTGCTGGAGGAATCTTCCTCTATAAAAGGCCCGAATTCAGCTTTTTCATCAAATTCTCACTGAAGTCAAGATCCTTTTTATATATATCTTGTGCTGTTGATCTTGAAGTAACACGCCCTGGATCCTTATTCCGCTGCGACCCATTTTGGGGGTGTTACAGATGTTGATAATTCTCAATTACTAGAAATATTGGAAGCTCTAACTATAAAAATGGATTCTCAATTCCAGAGCTTAAAAGAGGAGATGTATGAGATGCGTAAGAATTATAATAACCGCGTAGGTGATCACGCTTCTAAGAACGATGACACGCCGATGTGTGAACGTCATGAAGTAAATTACATCCAATCTGGAGGTTATCAAAACCAAATTCCTCATTACTCGTATTCTCACCAATCCCATCATGATCTTAATGATTCTGAGAAATTGCTCACAGAATTAAACAATGATGTGAGAAATGATCTCGGACATTTCAAAAGCTGTATCCGTAGCATGAAAATTGTTCATGATAAATTTTTTGATAGGGACGATCAATCTAAAACTAATCTTGAAAAATCAATCACCAAATTCTTGGATGTTCAACGAGTTACAAATATCTTTTTCAAGAACAATGTTAATGATATGATTATAAAGATGAAGCAAAACAAAAATAATTTCCAAACTAAAATTAAAAATATGGAAAGAAAAATAGATGAGTGGTTGAAATCTCAAAACGTATCTTCAGAACAAACCGATAGGACTGAACCACCACCTCCTCCTTAAGCTCACACCGAGCACGTAAATGCCGTATTCACCGGGAGTTGAAAGTCCGATGAATCTCTGAAGAATCAAAAAAGATCCACCACCTCCTATCATCGTTAACAATAAAACCAAAAAAGATAAACCTATTAAGACATAAAAAAGGGCTATCACGTGGTGAAAACAAATGAATATCCATTCTGTGAGTACATACCAAAAATCCCTTACCCTCAAGCTTTTAAAGTGGACCACTCCCATTTAAATCGTATCATCAAGGAATCTTAAACCAAGGTAAGTATAACAACAATAATAATATAGTAGTAATAGTAAATAATAATAAACCTATAAAAAACTAAAACTCAAAAAAATATATATAGAATAAAAACTTTGCAGTTTTTAAGTATGTCACGCATTCGGCCGGTGTGTTTCTTACCTTGATTTCTGCACCTAAAAAGAAATATAACAAACTTTGTGGGTTTGTTCGTTGGAAACCCTCACGAGACTATAACTCGTCCACTCGAGACACCGAGGGGTTTAAAGGCTTGTTGCATACGCTAAATGTAATCGTGTTGCCTATGAAAGTACGCTTTTATATTTTACGATTTTTTTTTAGTTGTGTCTATTTTGCAGATTAAATAAAATAGGTGATGCTTGGACTTGTGGTGATAGCTTCTGACTTGGGAGAGTGATATATTTGAATTATAATATTACATATGGTTGAATTCACATGCTTGGCGTTCTATTTAGCGCCGTATCTTTTAGAATTTAACCGAGCACTTATAAGCCCCAGGAAGTACCGTTTTCTCTTAATTTTCTCTATTTTATCTTAATTATCAGTTATCACATTGAGGGCAATGTTCAACTTAAGTGTGGAGGGGAGCAAAATCAAAAAAATTAATCATATCCCTCCATGTTTTACCCTACCAAAAAATTTCAACTGATATTTTCTGGAAAATTAAAATTTTTTAATATATGCTTTCCTTTCAAAATTAAAAATGAATACTCTTAGTAAGGCAAATCCACCAGGATTGACACTATAACTAGCACAAAAACATTCCACTAAAATTGTGAGAAATTTAGCCTTAAATAATTCAGGTATCCACCTTAGACACCTAAGATAATTGATGCCTTTAGCTTGTTCGAGTTAAGGTTTGAATGCAATTGCAAGTGTCTCATCCGTCTTTACGGCTGTGTATTTGTAATTTTTCGCCTTTTCTGGCGCAGTGGTATTGGTTGAAAATTATATGAAATTTAGTAGCTCTAGAACTTGTGCCTGATCATCATTTACTAACCGTAGTGAGATTCCGTATGTTAAGAGGTGAAATAAATCTCAAGAAGTTTCTGTATCAGTAGCACTCGCTTTTAGTGCTAAAATCACTGAAGTTCCTATGTTTCATCATGAAGTATGTGCCCGAAAGATCACAATTTTTTGCCTTAGTTATCGCAAGTATAAACAAAGAGAAATATAGAAGAAATTTAAAGAAATAAAGTTCAAAGTATAAGGCTCAAGTTCTGGCACAAGAGTATCAGTTATTAACCCACCTCGTTATCACATTTGGCCTCTTTGATATTTTGTCTGGTGCTCACACCCTATCGGTCATGTTTATGTGTCTCGTACAAGCATATGGTAGCTATCTAGATTATGTCTATGAAAATGAGTGGCTTCACAAAATATATAACCTATCTGAGTGACTCGAGTGAATATTAAACAAACACATTCCCTGTATGAGGTGCCCAGTTATATGTCTATGCCTAAAAAGTTAATAAATCTGTAAACACTTGTTAAATCTAAATTTCTCCACATCGCGATAAATGATCTTATTTTTTCTGCTTTGATTGCTTGAGGGCAAGCAATAGCTAAGTGTGGAGGGATTTGATAATGCATTAATTATACATGTTTTTGGCGGCGTTATTTATATATATTTGATCATTTCTCATGAACTTTCAATACTTAATCAAGTATATTTGCTATTATATGTTCTAGGTACGTGTCATGGAAGAAAACTGAAGAATACACGAAGATTTGAAGCTTAAATGAAGAAATAACTTAAAATAAAGATCTCTCGACACCTGTTTAATGTTTTGGTCATAACTCGGTCATACGAACTCCGTTTGACGCGATTTTGCGGCTACGCGAAGAGAATTCAATTATCTACAACCCTGAAAAAGTCAAAGTGTTGAAAGTGAACAAAGTACGGCAGTTTTACCCAAAGTACGGCGCACTTTTGAGTCTATGGAAAAATTAAAGGCAATTAAATAAAGATAACATTAACTCCCAAAGTGCGGTGCACAAATAAGTTTATGAGGTGGTTTTTGGCCACTGAAAAGCCTATAAATACCCTCCTTGGCTCTCCCATTTCACACATTCTCATACAAATAAATCCCCTTTGTTTAGAACACTTAGAATAGGTGTTTTTGGTGATTTTGGCTTGACAAACCAAGGATCCAATCACTCCTTCAAACCACCATCACCACCATCGACTACCACCACTCTCCACCATCAATTTCCATATTTTAATCCATCCAAAGAAGTAGCATTGAAGTGTAATTCAAATCTATAAGCAATTGTGACAGAATTGTTCATAGTTTATGGGTTTGCTTTGAATATAATAAAGTTTTCATTGGGAAAATTTGTGAAATCATCAACATTTGCTCTTGAAGTTGGTATAAATCTTGTTAATCTTTTGAATATGATTTTTACTAAATTCATGATGAATGTTATGTGTTTTGTTACTTCTTTGATCATGGAGTAGTCATCTTGTGTTTGTTTGGGCAATATGTGATCTTGGATATGGAGCGTTTGGATACGTGTTTATTGAATTGGTAAAACATATGTTATACAAGAATATAGGCCGAAAGGGTTCTTTTATATATGTGTTTAATCATTCCACTAAATATATTAGTTATAATAACTTATAAAGGCCGAAAGAATTTATTGTTATTAATCGATATAGTCACTCGTTATATTTAAAGGCCGAAAGGATTTGTAACTTGTGAAATCTTTATTTATAAACACTATCCTAAACACTTCATTGTCTTAGTGATCATTGCCTAAACAAACATACCTTAATCATTTGCTTGAATTATTTTTTAATTGCTTTCTTTACAATATTTGATGTATGCAAGATTTGGTTAATTTGATCCTTGACAATCTTATTAACCTTAGCACCTTAAATATAAACTGTGAAAACTTCAATTCCCATGGAACGACCTGGACTTACTTGATACTATATTACACTCGATAGGGTATACTTGCCCGAGTGTTGTGTTTTTAGTAGAAATCGGTATTTCTAGTATTCTAAATTTAAAGCTTGGAAAACACACATCATCATCTTTTAAAGTGCATCTCCCAGACTGGATCCAAGATATGCATTTATAGCTAATGGTATTTTAGATCTTAATGAAGTAAGGTGTGTTGTAGTATGGTCAACCTCTTTGAGCTCTTGAACATCTTTCTCCAAGACAAATACTCTTTGAATGATAGCAGGGAGTAGATCTAGAATAGTTATAACAGCAGGAGCTACGGTGGTGATTGGTGGTGTAAAGATTGGTGTTGTTGTATGTTGTAGTACATGTGATATAGTGGAGACATATTGAGGAGGAGTAAGAGTTGTTGTCGAAGTTACTATAGGAATTTTCAGTATTTATGAGAGAATTGTGGGCTCAGAAATCACCGAAACAGGTATAGTGAGGATTGCTAGAGACTAGATCTGTGGTATCTCTTGTTGGATTTAAATGTCCAATAAAGAGTTAATCTCATCATCTGTAGTATCGTTAAGATTTCTAACTTTAGATTTATCAGATGAAAGGTTAAGAAATTTATTATCGAAACCTGAAGATACAGATAAGCTGGAGCTTGATGGAGGAAGTTTAGCTTTCTTGTTATCATCCTTTACTTCTTCTGTCTTTTCAACATCTGCCTTTGCCCTATTAGTAATTTCTTCATCACCGTTCCCAGTGTCATAAATTTTAGCATCTTTCATCTCCTCGTCCACATTTTCTTGCACATATTCATCACCTCGCACAAATTCATCATCAGTTTCCTCATCGTTAGTCTCTTTAATATCGATACTTTTGTCATCGTCATCATCTTTCTTCTTTTCCTCTTCATTTGAATACACCCAATCAATCTCTTCATCAACATTTTCTTCTTCAAAGTATTCATTATCTTCTTTTGATCCCCAATCAAGTATTACATCAGCTTTGGCTGCAAAACTGCCTTGTACCTCATCTGGAACCCCTAGTTTAGTACCAGTTCCTTCATGTAAGGTAGAGAGAATACATGTTGACTCATCGAGAACCCATGGTTTAGTACCAGTTCCTTCACTTGAGCCTCCAGCATTGGCTGACTCCTGTTGGACTTTCTGCTAGCTTTGAGTGCTTGTATTGTGTTAGCAGTAAGTTGTTCTTCAGCAGCCAAAGTTTGAATACCCTTTTGCTTCTGAAATAGATCAGGTGATATCTTCTTTGACACACTTAAATTATCTCTGAATTCAATACTCGATGGTCTTCTTCTAGCAGGTTCAGGGTCTGATTATGTTACAATGCTTTCATGAGTAGCATAAACTTGCCTTGCTGCTTCCTCTTCTGCAGCCTCAGTTAAGCTCATAGATTTTACCAACTCCAAAGCGACATCTGGTTCTGGAATGATGTTGTCCTCGACAAAGATTGAGACTTTCTTCTTAATTACTCTTCTACTGCCAGTTTGTTTTCTAGCAGGTTCAGAGTCAGATTCATCAGATACTTCAACACTTGTAGGCTTTGGAGTGTCAGCTGACTTCTTGCCTTGAGACCCTTTACCTCTAGTTTTCTATAGAGGTATCAAGCCAGTGGAGTACTTGATGAACATTAGATTAGTCTCAGATTGCTTGATATCATCGGTTAGCATTGCGTCTGGAATTGCTCGTCCATATTCTTGAATGTCTTCTCCAATTCTGACAAACTTCATTCTGCTCAAAACACCGTCATCTTTGATTGTATGAAGACCATAGGGTAGTCCTTTAGGACCAGATGTGTGAATCGAGAGGAAATAGTTGATGATGATTTTGGTGAATCTGGGATAAGGAATGATTTCACGTCTACCTTTCTTCAACTACTTGTTGTTAATTTGATGTGAAAAGTCTTCCCAAATCAACTCAGCAAAGTTGATGTATTGCTTATGAAACATACCTCATATTATTGCAACTCTAGATTGACAAAGTCTATCATTGCTAGTTGTCTTTCCAGAGAGGCTCTTGTTGATGATAGATGCTAGGGTACTCCAAGGTTGGTGCATATGATCAATGAGCATTTATGGCAGATGAGTCAGTATTCTCTTATATCCGAGTCTAATGAGAAAGGTGAGTAGTTCCTCTTCAGATAGAGGTACAGCGAATTCTTTTCCTGGAACTCTTGGGCAAATGTCGAGAGCCTGACGAAACACCTCAACATCAACTAGACACTTCTTGTTTGCCAGCTTAAACTCATAGAAATTAGAGTTCTTGATCTTGGTAATTATGAACAAGAATTCTTGCATGTAGATTTATGGCACATCAGTAGAGGTAAGGAAGGCCTTGTAGAAAGTAGTTTTCTCGATGATGTCAAGGACGACTTGGTAAGTCTCTTCCTTATAAGTCATAGTGGGATCAATCCTCATGTTTGTGGTACTGATCGTGACTCTATCTGCTTTGGGAACCCATGCATCTTCACGAGCAGCTTGTTGAATTACCTCTTGATTCATGATTCTACTTAAGAATTATCCAACACAGTTTATATACACAACAGATATATATTACTGATTGATTAATTATCCTTAAAGATGCAATTGATTTAGATGAAGACTGTGTTTAGGTTTCATGCAATTATGTCTGTTTGAACATACTAATTAAAGAAAGTCATCTAAGGTCTATGGTTAATGTCAACTGACTAAGTCAAACGACAAATCAAATTCGACCTAAGTCAAACATTCAATCAGAGGGTCAAATAACTCAAAGTCAACCATGACATATGTTGCAAGATAGCATAACAGACATGTTTCACATGAATTTAAAAAAAAATTGGCAGAGTTTCTTTTCATAAAACTCTTATATTTCGCATGATTTGTTACCCCTGTCACGTTTCGTACTGACATCTTTTACACCAATATGATAAAACATATTTCGCACAGTTATGATAAAACATATTTCACACAGTTTATGTTAGTGACATATTTTGCATGACATGTTTCGCACCATTATGTTTTAACATATTTCGCACACGTGTGTTTTAACATATTCCGCATAAGTTTTAACAAGCATGTTTCACACCAATCAAATTAACTAATTTTGCAAACACACATTTTAATCACATCTTAAACAATTTCAAGTAACTTAGGATCATGGCAGAAACATTCTATATCAAGATTAAACAACATATCGACTCCTTTTAATCATTTTGAGCACAAGCAAAGGGACAACACCTATGAATTGAGTTATATGGAACATAAGGAACAAAACTAGCATTCTTAGGATCCTAACACAGTTTACAAACACATTAAACACAAAACTTGTAAACATTCTAGCACAAGCGCATATTTCGCACCATTCATCTTTACATAATCATCATTATCTCACGAATCAGTTAGAGATAGCAAAAACTGTTATAAGCAGTAATCTAGGCACCCTAACAAGTAAAACCCCGAACCTAATTTGGACAAACACCTACTTTCAATTTTCATGAACCCTAATTCAATTTTAAACTCATTTGACTAAATGAAGGTGTTTTAGGCCAATTCCTTTTGAACGAGTAGTATTTAATGGATAATATACATGTTAGAGTGTTCTTTGATGCTTAAAAAACAACTTTTTTAGATATGATGCGTGCGAAATGTGACAAGAGAGATAGAGGGTGTGTTTGGTTTTGCTATTTTTGTGTATGTGTGGTGCAAAATGTGCACACTTAGTATATAACCGATTAGGATTCAAGATATGGCAAGAATGGTCCTTGTTATTTTCATGTCTTTCTATTTCTATTTAAACTTATCACTAAGTCTAATTAATTTTTTGAAATAAAAATATTAGACTCTAAAGTTGAAACAAATGATATTTTAAGACCATTTGAGAAAAAAAAACATTAACTCCCCTTTAATTGATGATCTGTTATTGTTAAAAAATTCCTTTTATTCTGAGATGACTTTTGAAATATCATTTTGAAAGAATTTGAATATTTCTCCCCCTCAAATAATGTCTCGTTTTCTATTTAAAGAGTTGTAGACATTGTTTGAGTGATAAAAAAATCTTTGAAAATCTTTTTCTGATAAGAAACTGAGATGAGTGATATGTTTTAAAATACAACACCTTTTATACCAAAAAAAAGATTCTCTTATTATTTTTTGAAAATAAATGCACTGACGCATACACTTATTTGACAGTATGCACAGGTTGTGTAGCAAAGTATACACAAGCCTTTGTATGAATATTATGAAATTCATACCTGAGAAATTTAATTCCCGTTGTGAGGTCAAGTTTTCTTTTTGACCAAATACTTACCTTTAAAATGAAGACCGAATTGCTATCTAAAATAATAGCAAATCAATGACATGTTTTGAAAACATTCACAGCTTCTGCTCGAATTTTATTTACAGCTCCGTGTCAATATTAAATGACATTTCTAAAGCCGTAGATATTATCGATTCCAGAAGACATGTCATGAACAACATATTTTTGGATTTTTTGTTTTATATTTTTTCTATTTGATTTTCTGGTTTTATATTTTTCTATTTTTCTTTTTTTGTAAAATTTTATAAAATGAAAAATGTTTTTGAGTTTTTCTAGTTTTCTATATTTACATAGGATACAAGAAGATGTGCCGCTATGACTCTTCTTCTTCTTCTTCTGCCAGTCTTTTAAGCATTTCAGGAGACATACTTCTCATTCCAAGCTTGTTAATAAGAAAATCAAGTCTTTCTCGTCCCAATGCCTTGGTAAAGATATCTGTCAGTTGATATTCTATTCTAACGAATTATAGCTTAACCACCCCATTTTTTACTTTCTCCTTGATGAAGTGGTATCTGATGTCAATATGCTTGGATCGGGAGTGTTGGACATTGTTACAACATAAGGCAATGGCACTTTTGTTATCGCAGTACAAAGGAATTTTATTGAATCCAATGCCATAGTCTATCAATTATGATTGCATCAAAAGGATTTGAGCACAACATCCGGATAAGGCAATATATTCAGCTTCTTTACTGGATATGGTAGCGCTCTTCTGTTTCTTAGATGACCAATTGACTAATCTGTCACCCAAGAGCTGCATACTTCCAGATTTACTTCTTTAGTAAGATGTCTTTTCCTTCTTTCTAAGTGAATAATGTAGGATCAACCATGCCTTTAAAGAACTTTTAGGAGAGTAGAAACGATGATAACAAATCATACTAAGCCCGTGGAGCCTGCTTTAGTCCGTAAAGAGCTTTCTTCAGCTTGTAGACATGGTGGAGGTTATCTTGATCTAAAAATCCGTCTGGTTGACTGGAATAGACTTCTTCACATAGTATACCATTTAAGAACGCAGTCTTGACATGCATTTGATAGACTACCATGTTCTTGTGAGTGGCATATGCAATAAAGATTCTCATAACCTCTAGTCGAGCAACCGGTGCAAAAGATTCTTCAAAACCGATCCCTTCCTCTTGACAATATCCCCTTGCTACCAACAGAGCCTTGTTTTTCAAAACACCTCCCATTTTGTCTAATTTCACCTTAAAGATCTACTTTAAAGTGATTATCATGACACGGTCTGGACAAGGAACGACCTCTCAAACTTTAAGACGTTCAAACTTATTTAATTATTCTTGCACGACTTTGATCCAGCAGGCTTCCTTTAAAGCTTCTTTATAATTCTTTGGTTTAGTGAAAGAAAGGAAAGCATCAGAGTAGTAAAACAGGGCTTTGTTTTGTAGTTGATGTCTTCTAGAGATGGGTCGTGAGGGATTTCCAGTGACATTATCCAATGGATGATCCTTGGTCCATTTACTGAGATTTTTAGGTGGTTGGATGACTGAGTGCAAATTAGTTGGAATAACATCCCTTGAAGAAGATTCTTTAGAATTTGGTTCTGGAATTGAAACACTAAAGAAGGGATCATAATCTAGATATGCAACTTCAATATCATGAAAATCTTCTACAACACCAGGAGAAACAACTAGGGATTGTAATTCATGAGGAGTTTGTGAAGTACTTGGAGATGGTGCATCTTGATCAACTGAAGTTGAGTAAGGTGAACCGGTTGAATCAGCAGGAACTAGAGCAATGACTGTAGGAACTGGAGAAGCAACACTAGGTGGAAGAGAGGAGTATTCATCAAACATCAGTTGAAACAAAATATCTCAGTCCTTCTTAGTTGGTGGTACATAATGTATTGGAGAAGGATGAATTGGTACGAGTCCTGAACTGATTGTTCCAGGAGTCAAGAGTTGAGGCTCGGGTCCTGAACTGAATTGTTCAGAAAACATAGTTGTCAGCTCATCAAAATCTACATGAATAGTTTCAGTGATTAGACGGGTTCTCTTGTTGTAGATTCGGAACGCCTTTTTTGCAGGAGCATAACCAACAAAGATTCCAATATCTGCTTTAGGTTTTAACTTGCCAAGATCTTCACTATCATTGGTGGGATAAAAAAGAGCACCAAATACATGAAGATAAGATAAGTCGGGTTTCTTGTTATGGAGATGTTCATACGATGTTATGTTGTGACGTTTTTGGATTAATGATCGGGTTTAAGTGAAATAAATGATCGCAATAGCCTCTGCCCAGAGAAATAGTGGAGCCTTAGAAAATATCAACATAGTGCGAGAAGCTTACACTAAAGTTTGGTTTTATCATTTGACAACGCCGTTCTGTTGTGAAGTGCGAGCAACCGATGTTCAGTGTAAGATCCTGACATCTTCATAGTAAGCTCTTAGGGTTTGATTGACAAACTCTGTGCCATTATTTGTTCTGATGTTTTAGACTATTACATTGTGACAGACTTGAATCATTTTGAGAAATTTAATCACGAACTCTGGAACTTCATCCTTTGATCGTAGAAATTTTACCTACGTAAACCGAGAATACTCATAACAATAACCAATATGTATTTTTGTCCATTGACACTTTTAATCCTCATAGCCCACAACGGAACATGTGCAACAGATAGAGCTTTCCTTAAATTGAGTCTTTAGCTTTGGGTTTATGGGAGTGTTTCTTGCTTTTACCTAGAGCACAAGCGGAACATAAGTGATCCTTCTAAAATTTTAATATGGACAGCCCGTGAACCAGTCCTTGTTTGGCCAGTGTAGTGATATAGTCAAAGTTTAAATGTGATAACCTTCGATGCCATAAACAAGACTTTATCTTTGAAGCTTTAGACAAGAGACAAATGGGAGACGACAATATCATATCTTCTAGAGATAAAGTGTATAAATTTTAGCCCCTTGATCCTTTGAGTAAATCAACACCTTATAAGTCACGAATGTAGCAGGCATGTTTACGAAAAGCGACCTCGAGATCAGAATCACAAAATTAGCCAACAAAAAATAAGTTGTGTCCTAACCCTTCCACATAGTAAACCTGAGAAATCATAACTTTTCCCATCTGATAGTCTCCATAGCCTATTATCTTTGCAATCAGATCATTTTTGAATCTGGCAGTATCTAGAAATTCGTAAACAAAGTTGGTGAGCTGAGAGTGGTTTCCTGTCATATTCTTGGAGCATCCGGAGTCTAAATACCAGAGAACAATTTGGACAACCTGAAATCGATAAGAGAAGAAGATGGAACATCTGAAGCATTAGATCCCTAAGATTGATTGGGTTCCGAGTTGTTAGAAATCCTAGATTCTATAATCTTATACTTGCTACTAGAACCTATAGATTTTATTACTTTGGGTCTCCTGCTATAAACCTTAACTTCTGGATTTTGTGTAATTACTGATTAAAAAGTGTTTTACTTAAGAGGCACTACTTTAGTGGATGTGATCCTAGTTAAAGGGCACATATTTTCAACTATAGTAAAGGTCTATCCTATAGGTTTTCGCCTATAACCAATATCAGTGAACACTTTTCCAGTTGGTTTCTAAATATTCTTATTTTTTCTCTTCTTAGCAAATTTAGATTTAGAACGCACATTCACATCATTAACAAATTCAAGAAAACACACATCGTGACTTGCATCAAACATACATTTATTACATTTAACCTAAATTACTTCAGAATTCACATTTAACTTTGTATGCTTAACATTCACATCACAAATAGGTTCAATAACACGATTCTTTTTATTTGAACTAGACTTAACGCTCCTAGGGTGGTCTTTTACTTTATTCTTCGGGTTGCTACTTGTTGTTTGTGAGATCTTATTTTTCTTGGTATTGCCTGAAGGTTGTGATCTGCTAGCACTAGCAAGACTCTTTATTCCTGTAGAAAGCAACACAGGTTTGTTAGAATCTTATGTTTTGTGGGAATCTTCCTGTTTTTTAGTATTACTAGATGATGTGGCAGTTTCTGTAAACCTAACTTTCTTGTTTTTGTTCAATGGTGTGGCAGCAACCAATTTCTTACTATGTTTTGTTAAACTAGGGCATGTAGCTTTAACATAAATTAGTACCTCCTGAATTTGTTAAACAATCTTACAGGCGGAGTCTAAATCACTATTTAAAGGTCTTAGTGCTCTAACGTGTTTGACTATTTCCCGAAGAGTGTCAGTATGTTCTCGAGAGTGCTTAATATAGTCTATGTAAGCATCCCTGTTATTCAATACTCTATGAGCTAGAGGTTCTAAATCAAGCTTAAACATTCCGTGAGCAATAACTTAGGGATTGCTCGATTGGACATCTTTTTCAACCACATGTTTTCCTTTTAAACTCTCAATATGTTTTCTCAAATTAGCAATTGAAACATCTTTTGTGTCTAGCCTAGCTTGCCATTCATTTATTTTGAAAAATTTTGGAATTTCAGGAGCATTTTGATTGTTTAATGATATGTTATTAAGAAAACTCTCTTTTTGATGTTGTAATTTAAGTTCAAGATTAACATTACGATTTTTAAGTCGAGAACATCCGAGTATAACTTCATCAAAAATTTCATTTTCAACCATTTATCCCTTTTTTGCAAGCTCAGCCTTAAGTATTAGATTCTCATTATATTCATCAATAAAACCTTGTTGCATTTCACGACAATCATTGCGTGAAGCAAGAGAATTTACACAAATGTGAACTATATCTTGAGATAAGAAAAGTTCAAATAAGTGATCATTTTCTTGCTCCAATCTCGTAATTTCAAGATTATCATTCACAAGACATTTATTATCAACAAGTAACACATTAGCAGGTATAAAATCAACATGCATTACAATGTACATCACATCTTGACATATAATATGGTAATGTTGGTAACCCAAGAACACTTTCACTTCACCATTTGAACAAGAAAATAAGAAAGGAAAATAAGGAGAATTTTAAAGAGAAGTTAGAGAGAGAAATAAAGAGAGAAAAATGAGATGATTGAATCTAAAAAATTTGTGTGAAAACAAATGAGACCAACACCCTCTCCACACTTGGAGAGGGGTATTTATACTAATACTTGGACCGTGTAGTTTAATGCTAATGGGTCGGGCTCGGGATAACTTGGGCTTAAGCCCGCAACGCATACAATATTAGATTAAATAACGAGCCTGATACCCGTAACTAGCCTATTACAACATATATTAAATAATTAAAGACCAAAGCTTCCTCGTTGAGTGAACAAACTTCATTGTTCGACTCATTATTTTGAGGCTAACAATCTCCTCTGAAGTGAGTTCATTGTGACACTCCTTCATGAGATCAAATGAGATTGATTTTGTTGTTAAGCTCTTGTGATCTTGGTCTCTGTCTTTGTTGTAGGCTTTTTCCTTCATGTTGTGTGATCTTTGATCTTGAGCCTTTTTCATTGTCTTTCGACTTTGTACGTCCGAGATCTTTAAATCATTATCCTTTAGTCTTGATCATCTTTGCCACCTTGTGATCTTGTGTCTTGACCAACATGCTCATACTTTGCATTATCTTGAAAGCTTTCTAATAATCTCCCTTGAAGCTTGGTTTCTAAGGAGTTATCTTTAATATCAAAGTATGCAGAAGTCTTTGTATTTAATTCTTGAGCTTTATTGATTCTTGAATCTTGATGCTTATAGTATGTATTTATAGCTTGAGTATGAGCATGTCGTAATGAATCGGACTCTGCTGGAATAAGGCTGCAACACCGTCGTTTGTACCAGCATTTTAATGTTAGTGATGAACAACAGATATGGACGAATATGGCTTTGTCATTCGTCGAGATTTGGTTGCATTAACCTCTGGTTCCATGATAACCATTTTACAATATAAATATTATACCTGGGATAAGGTAGGTTCAATTTAGAAGAACCTCCTTGACAGGGTTTCCAGCTCAAAGTTTTAGATCCTCTAACGCGTATGCATTAGATTCACCGTACTTGCTTGTTCTCAATACCAGAACGTCTCAAAGTAGACAACATGATATGAGTAAATCAGATAGTTACTATCTTTCTGATTGAGTCGATAATTCATTTTACTATAACAAGTTTGATTAACATAGAATCGCACCATCATTTCTTTCTAGTTGACACAAGTTTGATTCATATAGAATCGCACAAGTCACCTACCGAGAGCTTGTTTGATGTTGGCTCAAGCAGGATTTCCATCTTCACGGTGAATACTTAAGTATCACTCGGATGTTCTGGCAAAATCACAAGGATAATGCGTAGGACTCTTGTTAACAGCTTGTGAACTTATTGGTGTTCAACAAGTGTTTATAATGGAATGTGTCCTAATGAGATTTATTTTATTGATCTCTTGGCTCTAGACTCGATTAGTGCGTTTTGGTTTTAGTACTCGGAGGCTGGAGCAGACTGCCACCAATTCAATATCAACTAACTCGGAGTGAGAAAGTTAATAGAATTCGTGTGTATCTCCGTGACAAATGAGACAAGTTTCTGTTGAGAGAAACTCGAATGGCTGGGAAGGGTTGCGCATTGCATCACTGGTTCTATGATGTCGTCTTCAATATCAGAATTCATCTTTGTGATAACTGATAGATTATGTATTGGCCTAGTTTCTGCCTAAAGTTATATGGAGGGCTTCTTTCTTTAGACCCTTTATCCTTACATTTCTTTTTCATTCTTCAACCCCTTTAATGCTTACCAAGACGTCATTACTAACACCTTGTTGTGATTGTTCTAGTGTTAGCTCAATCTTAGTCGGTATTATTCCTTTATACTCATGTATCTCCAATCATACCTAAGGACTGCTATTTCTAACTATGGAGTGTCCTTGGGTATATCCCTCCGGTTCTGGTTGGATCATAAGACTAATACCTAACATAACCACCTTATGACTTCAGAATCATCGTGAAATTAAGATGTTGTTGGGTATGAGATCGTAACCATAAAACCTTTTCCGAAGAGTATAAAGCACTGTGAGACATTTAGACCACTTATTATTTTCTAGATCACATTTTAATTACATTTCTCCCCTTATTTTAAATACTAATGCACTTAGTTTTTGAAATACCAAGTGATTAAAATTTAACTTAAAAATTCTGTGGGGAGAAAATTGTTACAGCATGAGTTATGTAGATGTGTTTCTTCTTGCTCCCCCTCAATTTCACACATATGACACCAATTGAGAGAATAGGATTATGACTTTGTAAATTCCATGTGAAATTGAGTTTGAGCTACTTGTATATGTTTTAACAAAATGATTGTTTAAATATTATTAACATTTTAACATTTTTTCATTTGTTTAAACATTTTTGAAATGTTTAGACACACAAAAATAGACATGTGAGTATGTGCCTAAACGCATTAAAACTTGGTTTTAAAAGCTCCCCCTAAAAAATTGATTCACTTATAAAAGATGATTCGACTTTTGAAAGATGCATGAGGAGAGAGTGTTGAACATACAATTTTGAAAGATTTTGAATAACCTTTTGAGAAATTCTTAAAAAGTTATGTTCAACGTGTTTTGATAAACCAATGTTACTTGAGCTCGAAAGACTTTGAATGTCTTTTGAATTGACTTTTTGTGTCGGCTCAAGTCCGAGAAGTTGTTATCTTCTCGTTGTGAGGATAAATGTACATGATTGCACACTTTCCTTTATTTGAGGACCGGGTTGTTATCTGTCATTTAATAACAAGCCATTAAGAAAAATAGAAATGACATGTTTTGAAAGCATTTGAAACTCTTGCTCGAACTTCATTTGAGAAGATTCTTTTTGGAAATTTTCTGTTTTTCTGATTTTGTATTTTCTTTTTGAGATTTTTTAATTTTGTATTTTTCTTTTTGAAATTTTATATTTTTGTATTTTCTTTTTCAAAAATATTTTCTAACATAATTAAAAATGGAATGTTTATACAAAGAAGATGTTGATAGAATATTTACATTAGATGAACCCTTTGAAGAGATGGGTTCGGAAGCCATTGAAGTACCTGCACTCAAAGAAGAAGAGTTTGCACAAATAACAATGTTAGGATTATATGTTTTCTTTCCTATTGGTGATGCACTATCATTTGTGTTGTAGTGGCTTTCAACTGAATGTTTAATAGGAATCCACTTAAGACCAACCTGAGTAAAGATTCTACCTGTTGGTTTCTATGTAAGACCAGATCTAGGAGGCGTAGTTTTTAGATACACATTGGAAGGCTTATTTGGAGAAAACTTTTGTCCTATGGGGATCTGTCTGTCATGTTTCTTAGAATTAGAGAAGATTTGAATGCTGTGTATCAACTGGTAATGGACAGATTTTAAGATGAGATACCTAAAGGTTTTGACGGAGTACTTTGGGGAGATTTGATGGTTATGTTCAACCCAGATGATGAAAATGAGTTTTGGAATTCACAGCAGGATTGGAATATTGTCGGTTTTGGTAGATACCTTGGTTCTTCAGGTGTACATTTCTTAGTGGACTTTGTGACTGGATTAGTCTTTCATTTTGATGTAGATATAGAAAGTATCCTTTGAGAAAGGAAGTACTGATGCAAATGCTGAAATTGAAGTTAGAGTCTGAAAAAGACAGTACTATGGGCATTAGAGTTGATCAGGTTTATCAAGAAGATACTTGCAGAATTAGAACCTGAAGACAAAGGTTGATGGAATTGAGAAGGGCTTGAGTGTTGGCTAATCACCACACAACAAATGGTCATCAGTTCACCATGCTTAACAGGCATTAAGATTTGGTAGTACATAAGCTAACGGTTGTGGTAAAGACTTCTCATATCGTTTATGGTTGACACATTTACACAAAATTGTAAGGTTCTCAACTTTCTAGTTATGGTTAAGAGTTGGCTAGTCCATGATAAACAGTTCATGGTAAAGTCTAACTCAAATTCTGTTGATAGCTGGCATAGTTTGCTAAAAAACATTTATGGTTTATCAATGCACCAATGTTTTGCAATTGAAGCATTGGCTAGTACATAACGCAAACGGTATTTGGTAAAGACAAATCAATTCGTTGTGCGTTGACATTTTAATTAACTGTTGTAATTTAACTACCATGTTTTTAAAAATGAAGAGTTAACTATCCAGAGCAAACGGCTACTGGTAAAGGAACATCAAATCCGTTAATGGCTGGTAGTTTGCCAAAAACTACAAAGCCAACTTAGTTGGATTGTTGCTGAAAAGATGTTGCTGTGTTGCTGAGAAGACAAAGTTGCTGCTGAAGAAGGATAGAGTTTAAAAGATCAAGAAATGATAATAGTGTTTGGATACATCCTCTAAGAGCTTAAGAAGATAAATCTGAAGAAACATGAAGTTAAAAGAGTTCAACATTCATGTTTAAGGGAGGATTGTTAGGATTTATGTTTTCCTAACTTAGTACCGACAGTACAAATAGTTAGTACTGATAGTTATAGTTAGTACCGACAGTACAAAATGTTAAGTACTGATCAGTTAGTTAAAGTTCGTTAGTAGAAGAAATATTATGTTAGTACCGTTAGGAAGATATGTATGAGATATTTTAGGAAAAGATATGTACGCATTTTGTAAGCCTGTTAGGGTTTATCCTTGGTCTATAAAAGGATTCTTATTGGCATAGTTAGTAACACGACTTCAAGATATCTCATAGCAAAATCATATCTCAATAGTTAGTAATCTGTATATACAAAGCATGATTAATGGATGTTATTATTTTGTTCTACAATTGTTTTCTTAGTACGTGTGTTTATGATTTCGCATTAACACATAGTATTTTTAATCAGTGTTTCTACATAGTCAACTGTATTTATACATCTTGGCTATCATCCTTAATAGGCTGCATAGATCTATTCAACAAGGGACTCACAAAGCCTTTCAATATCTTGAGGACAAAGTCCTTTTCAAATTTGATTGGTCCACTAAATCTAAAAAAGAACATCATCAAAGATCTGTTGCTTTCGCCAATGGAAGTGGAAGTAATAATGATAATTCTCGATTAATGGAAAAATTAGAAGCTTTAACTATAAAAATGGATTCTCAATTCCAGAGCTTAAAATAGGAGATGCATGAGATGCGTAAGAATTATAACAACCCCGAAGATAACCACGGTTCTAAGAACAATGACACCCCGTGTGGGTGAACGTCATGAGTAAATTTACAATCCAATTTGAAGGTTATTCAAAAACCAAAATTCTCTTGATTCGGGGGGGGTAATTCTCATCAATCCCATCATGATCCTTATGACTCCATGAAATCGACTATCGGAATTAAACATTGATGTGAAAGTGATCTCGTAAGATTTCAAAAGAGTATAGTAGTATGAGATTTGTTCATGGTAAACTTTTTTGACAGGAGACGATCAATCTAAAACAGATTCTAAAAATAATTACCAAATTCTCGCTGGTTATGGTCAAAGAGTTGCAAGTATGTATATCATGAACAATGTTAACTATATGATTATAAAGATGAAGCAAAACAAAAATAATTGTCAAACTATATTTTAAAACATGGAAAGAAAAATAGATGAGTGGTCGAAGTCTCAAAACGTCTCTTTAGAACAAACCAATAGGACTGACCCTCCTCCTCCTCCTCCTCAAGCTCAAACCGAGCAAGTGAGTGTCGTATTCAAATAGGAGTAGAAAGTCTGATGATTCTCCAAAAACTCAAAAAGATCCACCACCTCTATCACGTTAACAATAAAAAATCGGAAAAAGATCGACCTATTAAAAAAAACATACGTAAAAAGGGATATTAGTGGTATAAACAAAAGAATATCCATTAGTGAGTACATACTCAAATTTACCCATACACCTCACCGTTTTTAAATGTGGTTCATTCTCACTGAAACCGTATTGTCAAGGAAACGTTAAATAAGTTTAGTATAATAATAATTCTATTAGTAATAATAAATAATAAATAAAACTATAAAAAATATATACATACATATAAAACAATAAAACTCTTGCGGGATGTTTTTGAAGTTTGATGAACCCCGTCGCGTTGATTCCTGCTATTCCAAATTGGATAGTTTTGAACTTTGTGGGTATGTGTGGTTCACTGGATACCCTACACGTGACTATAACTCGTCCACTCGGGACACCGAGGTGTTTAAAGGCTTGTTGCATACGCTAAATGCAAACGTGGTGCCTACGAAAGCGCGCTTTAGTATTTTACGGTTTTTGTAGTTTAGTTTATTTTGCAGATTCAATAAATAAGTGGAGCTTGGATTGGTGGTACGTTTTCACTTGTATGTGATATATTTGGATCAGTATATTACATATGGTAGAATACATTGTGACAACTGAGATTTTAGCAGGTAGTTTTAAAGCCTGTATATTCAGTTTATGTGTGTTTTATGTGTTTTATATGAGATGAAAGTACATAAGTGATGAATCATGGTACTTGTGGAATGAAATCCATTTGAAGTTTTGCGTAGTTTCAAAATGTCGATGTACGTAATTTATGATACGTACTATGTATTATGTAATTCTATATTATATATAATTAGTTTAGTATTTTTATAGATTTTAGAGTTCGTTTCTATATTTAAATAGTTAGAATCGAGGTTAGTTTTGAAAACTAGTTAGAAGTTCAAGGTTTAGCCTAAATAATTAAAGGTTTTACTTGGAATTAAATAAATGTATAATAAATAAATAAAAGAAAAAAAATATAATTAAAATGGTAGGTCTGTGTGGATCGGCCGAACAAGGAAAAAAAGGGAAAAATCCCAATTTGATTACAATTTATTTTTGGTAATTATCCTTTTCCTAAGTCCTATTAAATACAATTCATAAACTTAATCAAAAAATCATTCGTGTTTTTTTTCTCCTTCCTCTCTCCTTGGCTGTCGAACAACACAAAAAATACAAAGGGGAAAACCCTAAAAAACTTTAGGGTTTTGATTTTCAAGAGTAAGGTAATGGTTTTTTATTTCTAATTACTTTTTTCTATTCAATTGATTTTATTTAACGTAACAATCAATAAGGATGGATTAGATTATTGTAAATAATCTGTAATTAAGAGGTTTTGATCATCAAAAATCGTTTTAGGGTTAATAATTAGGGTTATGGGTAAGTTAATTAGGGTTAATTATGCTAAATTCGGAATAGAAATCTGGGCAGAATTTTAGGTCATCTTGCGAGAGCCATATCTCGGTCATACGGATAGCTTTTATTGATTTTCTTGAGCCTAAAATTAACACACAGAGGTGATATTCTAATTGAGGCGATCGTAGTCAAATCTAATCAAACAGATTCGTTGTCAAACTGAGTTTTAGGGCATATTCTGAGTTTGTTTGTGAGGTCAAAAACCATATCAAAACGTCTTTTTAATTAATGGGATTGCTACTGTAGCAAGTTAATGGTGTTTATGATTTTCTAGAATTTTTGTAGAATTTTCCTAAGTGTTTAAATGGGTCTGCTCAAGCTAAACTTTTTGAAGGTCGATCAGGGTCTTTTTCTGGAACTTGTGTAGATGTTGAAATTTTTTAAAAATGTACTACTACACTATTAATTTTTATCTAAAAATCATAGAAGCTCACAACTCATTAGGGAGCTATGGGATGTGAGGAGAAGAACCAATTAGGTGTTTAAGTATTTTATTTAGAGTCATCTTGTGACTATAAAAACTGAGTAAAAAGCAAAAAGTTAAGAAGTAAAGTTTGTGAGGTAACTTAAGGTTAGCAAGTATGAGGAGTATATAGAAGAGTTGAATCAAGATAGGATATGGAGTATCCATCATTGTGATTGTTACATCGACTTGGGCGTGTTGTTTCTCGCTTGTGACCAAATCGATGGTAACATATGTGTGTATTGTTTTGTTTAGGATTCTTTACAAGATTTTAAGTGAAGAAATTGAATTTGCTTGCAATCAGAGTGAGTTTTACAGTCCGTTTTTACTTATTTTTTGGGATGGAATTGATGCAAAACGTTTTTGAATTTGAACCTGTAGGATATGTGTTTTTAAGTGTCGAACTATATGATTGCTATATGCTATTGCTATGTGATATTAATTATGGTAAGGCATGTGTATGTGAGAATGACATGACCTTGTGCGAGACCCGAATATACTTAGCTAGTACAAGTGGGTCAGTCTTGCGGCGGTGTTATTATGGGACGGTAAGGTACGTTTCCACCCAGATTAAATGTGAATTTATTTTGTGATAGAAATTGCCCATGCATTTATGTTCGTAAATGTGTTTTGTTAGTCCGTGATGTCATAAGTGAGTCATAAACATGTAACTCTCACCAACATCTATGTGTTGTTATTGCATCATTTTCAGGCGAGCAAAACGTTGTTAAGAGTTTGGAAGAGAGTTAGCTGGGACCATAGCGCTTGCATGCGGAGTCTATGTTTTATCTGTTTTAGTTTTTCATTTGAACTTGTCATGTTTTGTTCACTTCATAACATTATATGTTTGGATTTTTGTTTTAGGCGTTGTCATAACACGCTTTGGATCTTGAAGTTTAATGAATGTCATTTTTAGTTTTCAGAATTCAACCACGCACTTAAGAGCCCCGGGAAGTCTCGTTTCTCTTATATTTATTTTCCCACTTATCCCACTTTTAAGTTATTTTCTGATTACGCATAATGCTCAACTTAAGTGTGGGGGGGGGGGGAATGAATTTAGAAAATCAGACTCATTATTAAAAGTATAAACTTTTGTTCGCCCTCTGTAATCTAAAAATCTAATCTTGTTTTTGAATTTCTTTTGCCACTTAGGTTAATATATTAGATAAAAAAGTAGTAAAAAAATAATAATAAAAAAATAAATAAAATTTTGAAATCAGAGACGTTTCCCGATTGATAGAGCAGATCCGACTCGGGATCAATGACATTACTTGCACATTTATAACAATCACCAAAAAAAATGTAAGGTTTAGATCTTAAGGAATTCGGGTACCCATCTTTGATACCTAAGATAATTTTTGCCTTTAGCTTTCTTGAGTTAAGGTTTGAATGCAATTGCAAGTGTCTCATCCGTCGTTACGGCTGTGTATTTGTAGTTTGTCGCCTATTCTGGAGCATTGGTATCGGTTTAAAATTATATGAGTGTGCCGGTGATTATTGATTCCTAGGAACTTGTGCTTGAAATCATTACGAGACCGCAGTGAGATCACGTTCGCGTGATAAAGGTATTTTTATGTGAATAAAGAGGCAACTTAGGATTTAACCCAAATTAGCCCATCCATTTAAAATATTATTCTTTTAGCTAATTACACTGATTAGCTAACCACCAATAAAACCCTTATGTTAGCACTCATATTTAGTGCTAGATACTGTAGTTTAACCCGTTGAACCATTCTATTCATTTTTCTCATCCACTAAAATAAAAAAATAAAAAAATATATAACCTTTAGCCTAGCCTTATCCCTTGTCGAAAGTCTTCATGGTTGGTTGCTAGTTGCTCGGTATGATTGGTTGATTTTTGCTTATAGTTTGTTCGCACTTTGCTATAAGTGTTGTGCCATTTCAACGAAGATGAAGTCGCGCAGCTTCGTGTTTCGTATTTTTTCTGTGGTGTATCCTTATCTCAAGTGTGGGGGAATTGTTAGTTATGTGAAGAAAAAAAATGAATGAAAAAAAGAGTGAAAAAATCGAAAAAAAGAACATAAGAAAAAAAAAGAGATCAAGAAAAGTGATAAATAAGAGCTATGATCTGTGCCGGATATATTTAAAAATATATATATATATAGGAAAAAAAATTTCTTGTCTTGTCATGTAGGAACCTTGTTTCTAAATTTCTTTTCTTAGATTTGCTTGAGGGCAAACAAAGTTTTAAGTGTAGGGGGATTTGATAACGCTCATTTTTAATGTTTTTTATTATTCGGTACAATGATTTTATGGTTTATACTTATTGGTTATTTATAAGTTCTTGTTGTGTTATAGATAGATTATTTTTGCCTTTGTAGGTTCATCGGTACGTGTGAAAACCGTGATTTGAGTAGGTTTTTTATACCTTTGGGAAAGGAATAAGTAAGTACTTTTTGTATGCTTTCTCGCGGTGCTTTGTGTTCTATTTGTATGTGGTAGTGGTTTACATATGATGCTTGATGTACATTTTAGAAGGATAAATATTATCTTATTTTGTGTGCTTATGAGTTGGGCGTTTATGTATTCCTTTTGTTCAAGTGTGGTGTTATTGGAATTGAAAAGACGGCGTTGCATGCATAAGCTATATATAAAGCCCTAGTCAAAATTTTCTCTCCTTCTTTCCTTGTTTGAGCCGTACGAACCTCCCAAAAGAAAATCCTAAGGAGTTGATTTTCATTAAAGATCCAAGAACAATCTAGAGTTATGTTTTAGGTGCTAAGATTCAAGGTAAGTGTGTTCTTCATAATTAGATCTTTATTATTCATGTAACAAACTAATGATGGATCTAGGGTTTCATAAAAATACAGAATATTAATGATATTTAATGATGCTAGAGTGATCAGGGCTTGATTGGGGTCATGTTCATGCAATTGGTTAGGTTAGATTTGCGTTAAAACTTGATTTAGGGTTGAGCAGAATTTTGGGTCGTGTTCAACGACTGATATCTAGATGATAAAAGCATGTATTGATATGTTTCTTGAGTCTATGAATAAGCCAAAAGAGTCTATTTTACTGAAAATCTGGCCACGAAAGTTTTCGGGAAGGCATTCAAATAATCTCTGCAACAAAAGTGGTCAAAACAGTAAATACGAGTCAGAATTAGGTTATGTTTATGACGGTGAAACCCTAATTTAAAAGTGGAATTTAGCTTAGCCCTTCTACATTAGTTAAGTTCCATATGTCTATTGATAATCTTGTAAAAATTAGCCTCTGAAAGCATGTCTAAGTATGGTAGTTAGAGTGATACATTTTGGTGTGCAATCAGATCCGAATTAGGACAGTTTTGAAGTTTGATTTTATTTGAGGTAGTTACACATGTAAGTAATACTTGGGAATCACAAGGTAGTTAATATACTCATAAATAAACATGGGTAATTTTTGGTATAAATTATGAAGGTCATTAAGTAAGGGTTTTGAGCACGTAAAGAGACACTAAAATTCTGCAATTCTGATTTAATTATAAGTAGCTAGTGTAAAGTGTTAATGATATGGTTAAGGTTAAGCATGGTGTCGAGGTGACCCATGATGGTTAACTAAACCCTTAGACATCCATCATATGTGTGTTACATGGACTAGAGCTTTTAGCTTGGTCGCGTGTAACCGTGTTTATTTATTTATATAGTTGCGTGTTGAGATTTGGAAGTTGCGTTTGAGCATTCAGGTGAGTTTCATAGCCCCTATTTTCTTATGTTTTATTGGGGTGGAAATGATGCAAGTATTTTAGAAATGGTTTTTAGTTGTTGTGATTATGTGATTTTATTTAGTGCATGGCCATTTAAATGGTTATTATATGTTATGTGCTACATGTGGTGAAGTTTATGTGTATTCCAATTAGAGGGTAGTGCTTTTACCCATTTGTGTGTTCTAATTGGAGGGTAGTGCTTTTACCCATTTCTATGTGTTCCGATCGGAGGGTAACGGGGTTACCCATGACTGTATGATGTGGATCGTGGGCACGTTCCATCCCAATTGTGGTTGTTTGGTATGATTGCATGTTAGCTTGTATAGTAGCTAACTTAATTGTCCTGTCATGTTTTATTAATCATAGTAATTTATTTTAAAGTTGGATTATGTGTCGTAAACCTATGACTCTCACCAACCTTTGTGTTGACGTTTTAAGCATCATTTTTAGGTAACCATCTTGCGGATGTTGAAGTTAGGAAGGGCGGCTAGTGAGACCATAGGCTTGCATGCGGAGTCATTCTCCTAGAGATTTTATTTAAGTCATTTGAACTGTTTGATACTTGGTTGTTATTTGATTGTTTAGACCCTTGGATTTATGTTTCCTTGCGGTATAACTTTGCTATCGTAATGCAAGACTCATTTATCTTGTGTTAGATATTGTCATGACACATTGCGTCTCATTTATTTATCTATTTCATTTAGTTCTCTCTATTGTTGACATCATTGTGTTGTGATGATATTCATGATGTTACGCCTCGTGTTTCTGCCTAGGCGGGGTGTGACAGATTGGTATCAGAGCCTTTGGTTATAGAGAAGTAGGTGGTTGAGCCTAGACTATAACCTATGGGTCCTTCATGTATATGCATTTAGGGCTTAAGTGTTTAATGCTATAACTACTATGCTTCCCTGCTATATTGCATAGCTTATATTTTCCTTTTTTGTTAAGTTTTCATTTAGTTATTTTGTCTACCATTAACTGACATGATATATATTACTTTCTTAAGTATTTTAGCTATGTTTTTTCCCACCCGTAATAAGTCTCGTTGGGGAACCATTTTCCCAACTAGACTTAAGCGTTATAAGGATCCATAAAAGGAGCCTCTTGTGGAACCGAAGGAGATAGGATAGTTGATCGTTTGTCGGATGCGCGTAGTAAGGCTGGAACTGCGGAGTCGGGTGATTCTTGCGGAGGCAAAGTCAAACCCAAGTGAGGCCCAGCATAAGTTTATCCCGTCCTTTACCTCGTCATGTTGTTATTGATTATTCTTTCGGATATTTCGTATTTTGGGAATTGTTATGAGACTTTCGTTCCTTTATGTCATTTCAATTTTATTTTGATATAAGTAAGTTGTTATGTGATGGAGCATCCTTTATGTGTTAAGTTGGAGTGGTTTAAGATGTGCAATGTGGAACATGTGCTTAGATGTGAATTATGATTTAAATAGGTAATCTTGGAAGTAAGTACACGTGTGAAAGGAGGCACTTCTAATTATGGTGGCCAATATAATTATAAAGGCATCACGCACGTAGACTTGTGACCATGATTGCATTTATTTGTGTTTGATTGTAAGGTGGTAGTGTAATATGTTTTGTTTTGATATGTGCATTCATGATAAGGATGGTGGTATGGGTAGAGAGTTATTCTCTTACCCTAATTGGAGGATATGTTAAGTTGAGTTGTATAGATATTAAGTTTCTCTTCTATCTAGTATTTGCGGATACCTAATATTGCTATTATAGAGGTTGCTCGTTTGCTCGGTTGTTTGTTTGGATTTTCTAAGTCTAAGCTTAGCATCCCTTTATCGTACTTTGTTAGTAAGGATACCCGATTTTTCCTATTCGACGTCTCGATGTATATTGGTTGTTTGAAATCTGCTCTTTCGGATATAGGCGTGTTTCGTTAGTTCTTTCGTTGCATTGATTACTCGTATGAGTATCAAACGTTTCTTTTAAGCACTAGTTGTTCCTAACATATTAGTGTGGATCATTACTCCCTTGGTTGTATATCCCTTGGTTTTCGTAACCCATTGGTGACGTGTTAGTATCGATGCTTTTAGGTTTGCTCTGTTGATCGTTATTTTGGATAAGACCTTACGTTTTCTTTTGTGTACGTAACGTCTTGCATGACCTTCCTTGTACGAGTTTGTTTGATTTTATTTTGAGTATATGGTTCCTGGTATTTTCTTTTGTTTTCAAACAATAGAATTGTGTTAGAGTCTGTACGGTGTTTTATGATCCCTTTTGTTATTATGGTGTCCTTTGTTTGAGTAACATATTTTATAACTGATGTCTAATCATAAAAAAAACCCTTTGGAAGTATTGTGTTGGTGTTTGGAGAAAACTGTATATAAAATGATCCTTGTAAATAGATTTTATTTTATTATAAAAAGTAGGTTTAAACTGATTCATAGTGGTAAGGTACGATACACCATTAGATAACAATCTCTAGATTTTTTATGACAACCAGAATAAATTTTTCAAAGATTACATTTAAGACAATTTCATTATTATTTAAAATGATTTTTATACTTAAAGTGACTTTCTTAATTTAAATTTATTTTTATAAAAACATTATTTAATTTGATCTTTTGAGTGAAGTCGATAATTGTATAAGAATTTCCGTCTTTCGTATTGATATTTTTTTATGTGTTCATTTGTCGTGGTACGCCTGTTGATTTTCTTTCGTTTGCGTTTTCACTCGGTGCATAAACGTATCCTTTCTTTCAAAGGATTCTTATGTCATTTGATCCATGTCTATTTGCATATGTGAAATCTCCTATATGCATTCTAGCCTTTGACTCGATATTCGTTTGTTATCCTATTCGATTGTTCGTAACCCTTGGAGTTCGTTGATATCGTTAAGTCATGGAAGCTTTGATGTGATTGTGGGAATCGAGTTGTCCAAGATGGAGTTTTGATAGGTAGTTATGAGAAGGTGGTTTGAATACCGTTTGGAAGGTATGGATGAGATACTTCAAGTTCAGGGGAAATTACTTAGGGAGCCCCAAAGCACTATGACCGCTAAGGTAGATGATCCTAGGATAAGTGTTATCTCGTTGGCCTGCGATATTACTGATGTGTTCACGATTAAAGACTTGTTGGGGCTACCACTGCAGTGACAGTTAAGTTACGTTATAGATTATGTCCTGGAGCGACCGCGGGTCGCGGGAAGTCTCCATATCGTTTGGCATCCTCGGAAATGCAAGAAAAGAATTGTCTGGCAACTTCAAGAGTTGCAAGAAAGACAAGGGTTTCATATGACCTAGTCATTCGCCGTGGGGAGCACCTGTGTTATTCGTGAAGAAGAAAGATGGATCTTTCCGTATGTGTATTGATCATAGGGAGTTGAACAAATTAACTGTTAAAAACCTTTATCCACTCCCTAGGATTAATGACTTGTTTGATCAGTTACGAGGAGCGCGTCCTTTCTTAAATATAGATTTTCGGTCAGGTTATCATCAGCTATGAGTGCATGAGGATGCCATTCCAAAGACCGCATTTCAAACAAGATACAGACATTTTGAGTCTACGGTTATGCCTTTTGGGTTAACCAATGCACCAGCAGTTTTCATGGACTTAATGAACCGGGTTTGCAAACCATACTTAGGTAGGTTTGTCATCGTATTCATTGATGACATTCTGGCCTACTCAAAGTCCAAAGAGGAACATGACATTCATTTGAAGTTAGTGTTGGAGACACTGAGGAAGGAGAAGTTGTATGCTAAGGTTTCTAAGTGTGAGTTTTAGTTGGAAGAAGTGCATTTTCTTGGTCACATGGTCAACCATAACGTATTCACGTGGACCCGAGTAAGAGTGAGACTATGAGGAATTAGATGATTATTCTTAGGATTGTCATGTTACTACCGACGTTCATCGCGGATTTTTTTTAGATTGTTGAACCCCCTTACTTCCCTAACTGAGAGGAATCAGAAGTATGATTGGAGCGTAGAACAAGAAGAGGCTTTTCAGACTTTGAAGAATGATTTCTGTGATACTCTGATAAATCGAATGTAGTAGGTGATGCGTTGTGTAGAAATAAGAGAGTGAAATCAAGACGAGTAATAGGAATGATATTGGCAGCCCAAAGTGAGGCGTTCAAGCAAGAGAACGTACTCGCAGAAAAGCTACATGGTTTAGATCTACAGATGGAAAGAAAAGGAGACGAGAGTTTGTACTTTATGGATCGAATTTAGGTTCTATTGGTAGGAAGTGTAATGGATGAGGCCCATGCATCAAGGTACTTGGTACATCTAGGATTGGATAAGATGTACTATAACCTTGGAGATATGTATTGGTAGCCACGTGTAGAAAAGGATATAACTACCTATGTTAGCAATTATCGAATTTGTTTAAGAGGTGAAGGCTGCAATGTCAAATACTTTTGGCTTGCTGCAACAGCCTGAGATACTTGAGTGAAAATGAGATAGAATCACCATAGATTTTATCACTAAATTTCCAAGTTCCAAGGTCAAAGTAGTGAGTATGATGTGATTTGGGTGATGGTCGATAGACTGACCAAGTTAGCTCATTTTCTAGCTATACAAGAAGATTTCAAGATGTGAAGTTGGCAAGGATTTATATTGATGAGATAATAGCAAGGAATGGAATTCTGGTGACGATCAACTCAGATTGAGATGGATGATTTACCTCGTGGTTTTGGCAGACGCTGCAGAAAGTGTTAGAGACGCGATTGGATTTGAGTACTGCTTAGCATCCTCAAGCGGATGGACAAAGTGAACGTATGATTCAGACTTTGGAAGATATAATGAGGGCATGTGTTATCGATTTTGGTGGTAGTTATCATTTGAGCATTCGGTGTGCTCCGTTTGAAGCTTTGTATGGAAGGAAATGTAGGTCGCCTGTTCTATGGGCAGAGATTGGAGAGAGTAGTTTGACTGGACTTGAGTTAGTACAAGAAACGACTGATAAGGTAGTGTTGGTAAAGGAAAAGCCCAAAGCGGCGAGAGATCGTCAAAAGAGCTATGTTGATTATAGGCGTAAGCCGTTAGAGTTTGAGGTGGGAGATCGTGTATTGTTAAAGGTGACGCCTTAGAAGGGCATAGTGTTGGAGTTTGAGGTAGGAGGATCGGGTTTAGCTAAAAGTGTCACCTTGGGAAAGGTTGTGTCTTTAATTTCGGTGGGGAAAGGGTGTTAAGTGTTTAAGTTAGCACTGTGGTATGTAGGGCCAATTATTTGAGATTTTTGAAAGTATCGGTTCTTGTTGTGCTTATCCGGAATGGATGAGATTGCCCATGAGGAATTGAGTGGAGTATATTACACGTTTCATGTGTCAAACCTAAAGAAGTGTTTGGCGGATGCTAGTTTTCTTGTGCCATTAGATGAGATCAATGTTGACAAAACTCTTCCTTTTGTTTGAGGAAGATGTTGAGAATAGTGTCCGTGAAGTTATTTAAGAAGTTCAATGATTAGCAGGAATTGGTGGTAGGTTAAGGGTCATTTGGTATAGAAAGTGAGGTCTTTTGGAATTCAAGTAAAACTGAGGTATCCACATTGTCTCGTTAGCAAGGGATCGTTGGGAAGTTTTTAGTTTAAACTTGGGTACGTTATAGGTTTATTGTCAGTCTTATAGTATTGGCCCTTAGATTGTGTTTGTGTAATTTTTGGTTAAATGTTCGATGGACGGGCGAGTTCAGGATAGTTGGATGTTTTGTTTTCGTTTGGAGCGTTTTTTTATTTTTATGACTGGCTATGCGTACACCTTTTGTGGGCAGGAAAAAAAAGTTGTTTAGCAGTAAGATTCTTATGAAAGTTAGTTGGAATTCAAGTGTAAACTTTGTGGGTTTAACTGGGTTTTGAGAGGACTACTTCGAAAAGATTATTTATACTAGAATTAATTATTTTGTAATGATAGAGTGGCAACTTTTGGTTAAATCTCCAGGGAAACAAGGATTTCTTTTATTAAAGTGGGGATTAATGTGTACCCATCAAGCAAATGATTTGAGAAGGTTAGCTTTTTAAACCTTTAGAAATGGCTACTTTACTAAAGTGTTCAATTTTTTATGTGGTGGTAAGGGTGTTGTGCTATGTGAATTTATGTGGGCCCCCTACAGTGATTTAATTAATGTGCTTATATCAATTTTGTGGTGTATGGGCATATCTTGTTTGGTGTGTTTTTTGAATTTGGTGTTAAGTATTCCCATTTGTTTAGGTGTGGTGGCTAATGGATATGAAAAGACGTGTGCATGCATTGCTACCGTCAATACTTGGTTTTAAGAATTAAGCGTTTATAGGGAAAGCGTTGTGTGATATTGGGGAAAAAAGAATAATGTGGGTTGAATTATGGAAGTGGTTAGTAACGTCCATGTTTAGAAAGTGAATTTGGAATAATAATAAATAAAAAGTTATTTTTAGGGAAAGTTAGTTTTTAAGCAAATATGCTGTTTACCAAATTAGCTTTTTAAGGTTTTTATAAAAAACTTAAGGTTATTGAAGTGTAAATTTAATTAACTAATAAAAAGATTTTATTTAAAAAAAATATATTTTTTTATGCATGAATAGTAAATACAAATTTAAAAAATAATAATAATAATAATAATAAAGCCCAATCCTAGTAGGACTCTAATACTTTGACCTTCTGACTTGTATTTCCCAACAATTTCTTAGTAAATTCAAAGTTTTTCAAATTATTGTACTTAGCACTGTCATATGTACCCTCAAATATTGAGGGGGAGCATTAAAATGTTCCTAATAGATATTGTGTAACATTTTGTCCTTGAACGTTTAATTAATTTATATCCAAAATATCAAGGGATTAACATTTTGGATAAGGGGAGAAAATGTGATTAAACTATGATTAAAATGAACCTAACTTGTATTGAAATGTGATCATATATAATGGACTCAATGCACTCTATACTTAGCATGTAATATGATTATGGTGCACATGTTAAGGGGAAGTTTTTAGTGATGATGAAAAACTTTCAAAGTGTAAATCTTTTTATATTTATATCAAACACTTTGATTGAACTTTTTCAATGTTTTTGGAAGGATTGTGATGGAATACCTAAAAGACTGACCATGTACTTCAATTTATGAAGTTATAAGGTGGTTAGGCATAGGTATTCAAATCCCATGATTCAGCTAGAACCGGAGGGATCTACCCAGTGATATCCACTAGATAGTGTAGAAGTCCTTAGGTATGATTCAAAAGGAGAAAAAGTGATAATCAGAAATAATGCCGACTGAGATGGAGCTAACATTGGAACAAACCCAACAAGGTGTTAGTTATGAAGTCTTGGTAAGCATTGAAGGGGTTGAAGAATGAAAAATAAATGCAAGGATAAAGGGTGAAAAGAAAAAAGCCCTCCATACACTTAGGCAGAAACTGGGTCAATACATAAACTGTCAGAAATACTAAGTTGTTGGCTGACATTGAAGACAGTCATGGACCCAGTGACGCTATGCACAACCCTCCCTAGCCACTCAAGATCTCTCAACAGACTTTTGTTTCATTTCTCATGGAGATTACACACATTTCTATCAACTTTCTCACTCCGAGTTAGTTGATATTGAAAAGGTGACAGTCTGCTCTAGCCTCCGATCACTAAAATCAAAGTGCACTATCGAGTCTAGAGCCAAAAGAGATCGTCCATAAATCTCATTAGGACACTTGTCAAAATTATGCTTGCTAAGTCACATAATATGAATAACAAGATATATATTAAGAGTCCTACGCATTATCCTTGTGATTTTGCCACAACATTCGAGTGATACTTAAGTATTCACAGTGAAGATGGAAATTCTGCTTGAGCCAACATCAAACAAGCTCATGGTAGGTGACTTGTGCGATTCTTTATGAATCAAACTTGTGACAACTGGAAAGAAATGATGGTGCGATTCTACAAGAATCAAACTTGTTCCAGTATATGAATTGACAATTTATGATGAATTTTTGAAATGATTAACACTCTCGATGCGTCACAAAACCACTTTAGCAAGTGACACGTCGATTGATTTTTCAAATCAATTTTTATTTCAATCGGTGAGATAGTAACTCGTTGGTTCACTCTTATCGTGTTGTCTACTTTGAGACATTCCGATAATGAGAACATGCTGAGTTTGATGAATCTAATACATATGTGTTAGAAAGATTCGATACTTCAACTGGAAATCCTGTCAAGGAGATTCTTCTTAAATTGAATCTACCTGATTACAGGTCGATCATCATGGATTCGAAGGTTACTCCAACTAAACACGGGCGAATGACAAAGCCATATTCGTCCCCCCGCTTTATTTCTAACTATTTTATTGCAGATTTACATAAAGATGGTCATGGAGGTACCTAGTTCCAGCTGACTCACAAATTCATAGCCACATGATCATATAAAGACATCATGAAAGCACAAGTACATGTTTCAAGACTTCCGCTACTCTGATGTTGTACGTCTTTCTTGATGTGACGAAGTATTAAAGTCAAAGAATTTCAAAGAAGTTTCCGTCACTCTGATACCGAACGTCTTTCTAAAAGTGACGAAGTGTTAAAGTTAAAGAACCTCAAGAAATATGCATTATTAAAGCTTTTCAAGTTAACATATCAAGAAAGGTATGAGCATGTCGGTCCAGAAGTTACAAGTTCACAAGATGGCAAAGTTTACAAGATGGCGAAACGAGATTATGCTTGGTTGATGATCTCAAGGTGTTCAAGATCACATTATCACATACAAGTCAAGATAAAGGAACAAGCTCAAGCCTAAAGTCAATGATCACTACATCAATTTACAAGTTAATGATTGAAGTTAAAGACTACGAGCTCAAGACAAAAGTTCAAGCATAGTATGCTAGGATTAAGTCTTTATAAATTGGAGTGACCTCCCTTAGGGGAAATTGTTAGAAACACGAAAAGTATCGATCACTACCAAAAATAGTTAGTCAAAGCTCGTAGTTAGTCAAATGTAATGATGTTAATCTAATTGGGCCAAAAGGCCCATGGAAAGCCTACAGGCTCTCCATGGCCGGCCACACATAGGGTATAAATACCATCTCCATGCCTTGGAGAGGGTGTTGGTTGTTCATTAATTCACACACATAATACAAGTTTTCTCTTATGTTTCTTTCTCTCTCTAAAATGTTCATCCAACCACTCTCTCTCTAAAACTACCTCTCTTTCTCTTTCCATGTATGTTATTTGATTGTTCTTCAATCCTTATGGAGAAGTATAGAGAAAGACAAAATGACTTGAATTTGGAATTTTTAGACCTTGATAAGGCTTGTGACAGCATTTTACGAGAGTTGATTTGGAAGACTCTAAGAGATAAAGGAACCTAAATGATATACATAAAATTTATATAGGATTTGTATGAAGGGGCATGGACTCGTGTGCGGACCCCTAGGGAACACAGAGTATTTTCCGGGGGATGTAGATCTACATCAAGGCTCAGCTATTAGCCCGTACCTTTTTGCCTTGATTTTATATGAGTTGTCACGAGAGATACAACAGAGCATTCCCTGGTGCTTGATATTCGTGAATGATATTGTGGTAATTTCATAAACGCCAGAGGGGCATAATGGTAGATTAGAGCAATTGAGGGAGGCACTAGAAGATAAAGGCTTACGAGTCAATAGAGAGAATACAATATACATGTGACGCGGCTTCAATAGAAACGAGAACAAACAGAACGAGGAAGCGAGAATCCGCATTGGCAAACATATGTTCCATCCGAATGAGTTCTTTAGATATCTTGGATATGTGATTCGCAAATTCGGAAGGAAAGAAGATGATGTAACACACCGTATACAAGCAAGTTGGTTGAAGTGGAGAGCGGCCACCTGAATCCTTTGTGACAAGAATGTTCCTGTAAAGCTGAATGGAAAATTTTATAGGGTGGTGATTCAACCAGCTATGTTGTACGGGTAAGAGTGTTGGGCGTTAACGACGACTCAATAAAATAGGACAGAAGTCGCAGAAATAAGGATGCTAAGATGGACTTGTGTTAAGACTATGTTAGACATGATCCCAAATTGAATTTTTCGAAGAAATCTCTAAGTTGCGACTATTATCAACAAGATTAGATAAGAACGATTGAGATGGTTTGGGCATGTCAAGAGGATACCACAATCAACACCTTTTAGGAGATCGAGATTTATTACCGTCGATGGCTTGATGAGAAGGGGTAGACCAAAGCTCAGGTGGGATGACAGACTGAAGATCGACCTGAATGAGCTTCTATATATTGTCTAAGGACATGACCTTTGATAGGGACCCCTAGAGAACTATGATTAAGGTAGATAAGTAGGGCGCAAAGGTATAGTGACGCATTGCTTTCCCCAATACATAGACTTTTTTTCATGTAGTCCCATCTTTCCTTTAGGGAGTCTCATGTCTCTAGGTTTTTTTGCTTTTCTGCTTTTTCGACTTATGCCCATCTACTTAGCTTTTATCCCTATATGTGCCTTTGTTGGCTTTTATGCTTGTATTATTTGTACTTTAGTATGCGCTTTGGTTGGTATGATTATATTTGTTTGTTTTGCTCTATCTTATATATATGTGCCCTTTTGATATATGCTCTTTATGTCCTCGTAGTGCTTTATTTTCCTTATTGCTTGCATGCTCTCTTGTTTCTATGTCGGTGTACGTTCATGTATATGCCAATAATATGTTTTTTTTTAACGGCGACTTTATTAGAACCACTAGCAAGGAGCTAGAAAATTACAAAGGAATCAAAAAAGGGTGTTGAAGCCAACTAACCCAATTCAAAGTTCTATTACATCTAGCTACACACCAATAAAAAGAGCGTAAAACAATATTGTCGAAAATAGCAATTGGTTCCTAAAGTTCCAAAGGCTCCACCAAGAAACATAAAATACGCCTTCCAATACCTCTTTCGTCTTAGAACTTAAACGGATAGATTTGAACCAAGAGAGCCAATCTTCGTACGACTCATAAGGATGAACATCCAAATTCCACCATCTACAAATTAACTTCTGAATATCTTTCGCCACAGAGCAACCGAAGAATAAATGGGACGAATCCTCGAGCACGTGATCACAAAGAGGACAAGCCAAAGACGGAAGCGAGACATTCCTACGAGACAAATTCGATCTAGTAGGTAAACGATCGAGATAAAGTTTCCAAGCAAAAACGTTTACCTTAATCGGAATACTTTTAATCCATCGAGTAGGAACTTCCATTTTAGGGAGAAAAGCCTCATCTAACATAGATCGAACATCCTTGACTTGAAAAACACCATCGCCATTTAAGTCCCAAAACCATCTGTCATCCATATTAGATAAAATAACCGTATCAAGTAATAACGAAAGCTGATCAAGTTGTTGTGACTCTACACCTCCTCGGACATGACGACGAAAAGAAGAGGAGATAGACGTATTCATCTTATCAGCAACCGATATGTCTTTATTCTCTTCAAGAGCAAACAAACGAGGAAAAGAAAGCTTGAGAAGATTATCGCCAATCCAAAGATCTTTCCAAAAGCTTGTACCTGTACCTTTTCCCACACGAATCTTACAATGAGAAATGAGATCGACACCTTTGACTTTAAGGGAGTTAACTTCTGTTATGATGGAGCTCCATGTCGAATTGAAAGCAGCAGAAAGAACATGACCATTCAAGCCATGTAAAGCTGATATAATTCGGGACCATAAGGAGTTATCATGAGAAAGGTAGCGCCATACCCACTTGAAAAGAAGAGCCCGATTGAGAGCGAAGAAACTAGAAACTCCCAACCCTCCGAATTTCTTAGAAGCAAGCACCTTAGACCATTTGACCCAAGCAATCTTTCTATCACCCTCTTGAAAGCCATTAAAAAAATTCCTACGCAGACTCTCCATATAATTAAGAACAGATTTGGGAACCTTGAAAATCGACATGTTGTAGATAGGAGTGGAGCCAAGAACCGATTTAAGAAGGGTAAGACGACCCCCGACAGATAAGGTATTAAGTTTCCACCTAGACAACCTCTTCTTCATCTTATTAATCGTCTCGTCCCAAGCCTTTTTAGAAGACATATTATCTCCTACTAAAATACCCAAGTATTTAAAAGGAGCTTTCATTATCAAACAACCAATAGACTTAGCAGCTTCAGCCACACAATTATCTGGGATACCGACACCAAGAAGATGACTCTTCTGAATATTTATTGACATACCAGAAAGTAAGGAGAAGCATCGAAGAATATTCATGATACCCTTTAAGTTAGAATGAGACCACTCACCAATAAATACCGCGTCGTCGGCGTAGAATAAATGAGACAACGTAGTAGAAGGGTCAATCTTGTATCCTTTGAAAATTCCCGCTTCAACTGCCCGGGAAAATGATAAGTGGAGAGACTCCATAATGAGTAAAAACAAAAAGGGAGCTAAGGGGTCCCCCTGTTTCAAGCCTCGGTATAAATGAAATTCAGTAGTCGGACTCCCGTTAACTAAAATAGAGGCCTTCCCTGAAGACAGACTTCCACGAATCCATGAACGCCATTTAGGACCGAATCCAAAAGAGATGAGAACATCATCAAGATAATCCCATCTAACGGAATCATAAGCCTTGGCGAAATCGACTTTAAAAATCATGGCTTGTTGCTTTTTAAGTTTGCACCGAGCTAAGATTTCATTGATAATAAAAGGACCATCGAGAATCTGTCTATTAGGAAGGAATGCAGTCTGAACATCTGAGATGAGATCCGAAATAACCAAGGAAAGCCGAGAAGCTAGGATCTTAGTAACGACTTTGTAAAGGCTTCCAATTAAACTGATGGGACGGTAGTCACTAACAACTTTCGGATCAAGAACTTTAGGGATGAGGGCCACAAACGAAGAGTTGCATCCAATAGCAAAATCTCCATGATCAAAAAACCATTTCACAGCTATGCAAAAGTCAGGCCCAACAACGGTCCAATACTTACGAAAAAATTCGAAAGTAAAACCGTCCGGCCCAGGGGATTTATCAACTCCACAACCCCACACGGCTGTGCGAATATCTTCATTTGAGATCGGAGATTCCAATTCTAAGATCTGATCATTATTGAGACGATTAGGAAAAGGAAAGTTAAGACTACCTCGTCTAGAACCCGGGTCTTGGAATCTGTCCGTAAAGTGCCTTCTAAACTCTTGTTTAACAAGATCAGGTTCGACAATCCAATCACCATCTACCATAATACCTTTAACTGAAAGATTGGCGCGTTTTTTGTTAATGATAGCATGAAAGTATTTGGAGTTCTCGTCCCCCTCGATTGCCCAGCGAATTTTCGCCTTTTGCATGATATCACGGTTGTTAGAAGATTGAACATCGTGTAATTGTTTCAAGACTTCCAAACGAGACAAAAGAATGTCGTCGGTGACTCCTCCTTGATCCAACACTTTATCAATGTCACACAATTTAGATTTAAGATCTTTAGAAAGACCTACCTGATGCCTTTTGAAATCCAAAGTCCATGCTCGAATCTCCTTCTTCAACATTTGAAGCTTTTTTTTAAACCGAATCATACCATTGGAATCATCAAGAGTAAAAGAATTCCAAGATTTTGAGACCAAGTCATCGAATCCAGGAAGCTCAAGCCAAGAGTGATAAAAACGAAATGGAGTAGGGCCAAAATCAGAAAAGACTTCCTTGAGTAAAATAGGCCTTATTTGGCTATATAATTGTATGTTTATTGTTTATTGTATGTGCTTCCTTTTGCGTTTATGTCTTTCCTATCCTTATACACACCGCAGGGACGGAGCCACGTTATAAGTAGGGTTGGCCAAGGCCCACCCTATCATTTTGCAAAATGTGTATTTTACTGCCCTTTACTCCGTATCTTATTAGACTTGAACATATATTTAAATGGATTTGGCCCACCTTATTCTTTTTCTTGAAAGCTAGTGCTATTATTAACACTTTTATTTGTTAGGTTTTTAGAGTTTAGATGTCTCTTATATATGATTCAATAGAATCCTCGTACAAATAATGTGATCAAAAATATATATTGAACTCTCATTTGTTTGTCTCTATTTGTGTTTATGGTTTAATAGCTCAGTTAACAATCTATCATGAATAAAATCTATCATAATTTTCATGGCTTTCAATATAGTTTAGCTTTTCGTCTTATATTTAGTAATGCTTGTTTTTTTTCGGCCAACCCAGAAACTAAATCCTAGCTCCGTCACTGACACACCGCACATAAAGTGTTTTTATTGCACACATTTCTGTAAACAATCTTTTTACCCTCGGGTAAAGGTGCGACTATCTACATCTCACATTCTTCATACCATGCTCATGCAGAATTGGGTGTGGTTTTTGTCGTCGTTGAAAAAACATCATGTGTAACGCTGACATATTCATTTTTCTTTCTATTTTCATTAAGTCTTGATATCTTTGTGTAAACAAAAGTGGACCTCGAATAATTCAATTGACTCCATATATATATCATACAAGAGGAACATGGTGGAAGAACTCAACACATCCTTGTTCCTCCAATTATTTGTAACAATGATTAAAACAATTATAATATGAGGCACAAACAATGGTGGTAGAAATTACAAGAATAAAAGATGCATGGACCCTAGTCGAGATGATCATGAGGTCTAATCGACATAAAAATAGCAGCATATTGCCGAAGCATACGGTTGCTGCCATCATTTTCTTCTGTCACATGGTTCACTGATCTCCGCATCTTTGCCACATACCTCCTCCACCCTATTTGTATGTTCACCGCTGCCCAAGTCCGCCAGTTGGATGAGTAGTATCTTACTGTTCTCTTCAACCTCTCGTTTGCAAATTTGTACCGGAAATGATCAGTCACATAACGAAGATGATTAGCATCTAGCCCAAACGCTTCTGTTGGCTCTACACATGTGAATGTAGCGGAGGATGCTGGAAGTCTGTTTATGAACGGTCTCCTGAGGCACCACGATAGAAGCTCATCTCCTAAGTAGCCTCCAGGGTCGAGTATACTTGTTGCAACAACTCCTTTGCTTAGGTTTTGGCTGCTTTTCACTCGTCCTTGAACTATAAACACCATTCTTTGAACGGGATCACCTTCTCGTATGATCTACACTTCAAAAAACTTAAATCAATAACACTGACTGGCAAATATTGTGGCAAAGATTTTATCAGAAGTAGAACTAAACTTCATGATACTATCATTTGACAAATGAAAAGTTCACGCTTATGAGCGCTAATGTTCTTCCGTATAACACTACGTATGAAGTAATGAAACTTTTTTAAAATTTCGTCTGTTGCTGTAATCATGAGTATGAACAGTGTGAACAAATTTATCATATATGATACTGTGCCAATGATCATACCTTTTCGTCCTTTGAGAATACTAGTGGTTTAACACGATCACAAATGTTGTCAAGGATTAGATCATCCAAATTGTGGAACAAAGGTACCTGAGAACCACAAAACGAAAATGAATATCATAATATTTTGACCGTAAGAAGTCATTTTCATACATTGAAAGTACACAACTTACCATTCGAACGAGTTGTAGGCACAGAAAACGCTTGATATCACGCCTAAGCCCTTCGGGTAAGTCTTTGATCAACTCCATCTCATCTTCACCTCCCATCAACGCCCAATTTTGACGTTCATAGTGACGGACTCTTTGTCTAAGAATTGATGGTAACTGTCTTCTCTTCATCCACCACTCCATATCACGGCATCTTAGTTGCATTTTCCTCTTTTTAGCCATAACAGCTTGCAAGAACACCTTCATTAAGGTAAAAGAGATACCGAGTTAAGAAAATAGTTCATTTTGAACTTTTGTAAGACTATAAACATGATTATTGCCAGCTAGATGTGGCAGAACATGTGGGTTGGGTTGAACAGCTGTAACGGGTCAAGTGAGTTCAGTTGAAATGGGTAATTTTTGTTTGGGGTTGGGTTGATCTAAAAACACTTATTGTTTAAAAATTAATAATCAATCCCACATATATGCTTACGAAAGTTATATGACTTCAGTAGAAACTAATTTCTGAAGAAACTTTTGCAATTTTAAGCGACTTTTACTCATCTCCTTGCAAGTAAATTTTCAGAATTTTACCATTAGACATAAAACAAGACGTGAATCGCCTCGTCTATATGCAAACAAGAAGAAAATACCACCTCTAATCAAAGTGAAATGTGTGTTTACCTGAATATTACCAATCAATAACGTGAAAAGCATCAATCCGCTTAGCACGACAAATATACTAAACATTACTTCAACCCAGTGACTTGTGGGCTCTAGATCATTGCCAAACGTACTCAGGCTCATGAGACCCCAAAATATGGGATAAAGAATCTTGACCGTAAGCGAGTTGCTAGAAATGACAGGTAGTGCCCACCGGTAAATGCCATAGTGGTATGGACCATTTACATCTAAACACAAAGGTTTTCTAACCAAGCCTGTAGTTGAGTTTCCAGCACAACGATCTCCGAATGTATTCTCAGGTAATAAGAATTGATAGCAAACTTCGTCAGCACAAGACAAAGCCAGGTTACATACTTCTTTCCTACTACATTGTTGCCGTAGGCACAAAACCACCCGTTGTATCGCCAAAACATACCAACATCCACCTGCAACCTATCACAACAAACAGCAAACCAAGTTGTCATAATTATTATTGGTATTATTACAAGATGGTCATATATAGAAAAATACGTGAATATCTAACCCATTTCCATTTTCTCTATCTACCCATTGTATATCATACGTAACTTGAAATGACCGATCCATAAGTAAAAACAAGATGGTACTTACGTGAGAAGCAATGAAGTAAGCAATGAGATTAAGTGCAAAACCCCACCAAATGGTCCCAAAGATGTAGCCAGTCACTTTCGCCATTCTTCTCATTAGCGAAAGTGAGTGGTAAACTTTGGGTAGAAATTGGAACACGAAAATGAGCAAGAGGGTGGTCATGATCTCTTTTATTCGCTCTTCGCGTATCAATCTTGGTACCACTAACCAAAACACTGCCTGAAAAAGTACGATTAAGATTTACTGTATTAGTTAGACACTCACGGGCAACGCCAACCATGAACATCCGTACATTCTTCCAATCAAAATTTGTTTTTTTTAGATTTAATGTCCTTTGCATAAGTTAAAAACTGATTTTAAACAACAAATTTCCCAGAATATTGGTTGTTCTTATATTATCATTTAAAATTTGTATGAACTTATAATTTTACAGGTTTTAAACCATATAATTATTATTGAAAATATTGAACCTACTAATATTGGACAGATTTTTTTCTGAATACTACAAAAAAACAGCACATAGTTAGAACTTAGAAGTGATCGATGCTGACAAAGGTGGGTTCTTTACTTCTTTATCAATGTGCCTAACATGTCAAATTATGTTGTACTACTGTGGCAAATAGACAAACCATACATTATAGTACATTGTTATATTTTTCCAAAGACGTTTTAAATAAAGTTATCATATCGAACTGTACTGTCCTTTTAGGCTCATTGTCGCTTAGATTGATCTGAGTTCTAGTCAGACTCAAGCTTGGAAAATATGGCACAAGTTAAGATCTAGCTATAAACATAAGTATCGAAACAACTCGACTCATTTACATTAGCCCTAGAATTTACCTAATATATATAGTAGATAATCAGATATGTCACACAAAATGTTGATAGCCAACAAATGGTGCCCCATAAAAAGTTTTCTTATGTTAATGGCTTTGTAATTAAAGTTTACCTATTACTACGTACAGTATATATTATTGATGCTGATTCTTACTCTGCTCACTTTTACAACAGTACAAGTTTGTTTTTATGTGTTTTCTAGGTAAAACCGTAAAAGTAACTTTTCATGTAAAATGCAAAATACAAGGACGTGGCGCTGGATAACCGGGTAAAGCACAGCACATTAATGCGTGAAGGTGACATATGGTGACACACGCACGGAAATTTTGGCAGGTACGAATGTACGAAAAGATTCCTTTTGTACACCTCTTTTTATAGTGCAACGCAGTTTTTTATCAGTTTATGTTCCGTAATTTTTGACAGTTTCATACTTTTGACCTGTTAAACTTTATATTTTTCGTTCCGTTTTTTCCGTGTCACAGTTTTATAACATATACAAAATTATAAAAATACAAAAAAAAAACCGCAAAAATCCCGGAGGGGTACAAATGGTGTTTAGGGGGTACATATAACATAAGCCTTCTAGTTAAACTATGACTTTATAACTCTACAATGACATATAAGAGAGTTCTAAACTAAATTTTCATTGAGATTAGTTATAATTTTGTTTATAATAAAAACTATAAAACTGAAAATATGTAACATAAAATTAAAAATTTAAAACTCTTTCCGTCTCACTTTTATTGTCCTCTTTTGACTTTTTTAAGTTTTTCTTTTTGAACTTTATCTTAAATATTTTTATTTATGTTATATACTACTTTATGCAAAATATACGAATGAATTGTTTTTTAAATGTAACTTCATTGATATCATTTTCATCAAGTATCATATAACACAAACAAAAATATTAATGATCAAATTTTTAAAAGAACTAGTACTTCAAAAAGTCAAAAGATAACAATAAAACTGAGATGAAGGTAATAAGTCAAAATCATTAAACTGACAAAAAATACAAAACAAACCGATAAAACTAAAAAAAATGTGTTCTATTGTTGATTAAAGGAGAAATAGGAGTCAGAAGGATGTAGAATGTAGGTCAAAAATATTGGCAACACAAACACAACCCATATTCATTTTGTGTTTTAATTAGTTAAAATAGATTTTAGTGTGTAATGATTTATTTATTTATTATGTGATAAAGAGATTTTTTTATTCGAGCGTAGCAAAATTGCACTCGAATATTAATTAAATATAAATGAGAGATCAAAAGGTCAATTATATTTTCTCCATAATATCTAACCCAAACAAATACTAAAATCTAGTAGACATAATCAAACCAATTTGCATTATTAGAAAACAAAGAGTTGCATGTGAAATCATTAGTAAAACGACAGACAGTTTACCTGCGGGACCGGAAGAATTACGAACGCATCGAACCAAAAACCTTTGAGTGACCGGACATAATGTGACGAGATAGACTTCGGGTCCCACACAAGCTTCCCACAACCAACCACCAGTGACTCACGCGACACGTAAGCAACCCGAAACTGTAACCACATGTGGAGCAAATGAACTGCATCTACAATGGTACGTAGTACCGCGACCACTGCTGCCAACGCACCGTCCATGTATAGGCATGTCACTCCGCCACGACCTATAGACAACGTGTAGAAGAAAAGAGGGTCGACTGCTAAGGCGACCCCGCGCGCTAGAAGGAAGAACCGGTTCCATCTTTGTACTTGTTTGCTTCGCGGGTCGTAGACCCGCCTAAAAAACTAAAAAGAAAAGTACATAAATTAAGAGGTAATTTAACAAATATTTAGAACAATACTAAAATCAATCAACATTAAAATTATTACATGTTAACCAAACATTTTCTAATTTTCTTTTTGTTCGATAATTTTTACTTAGTTTCAATTCCAAACAAAAAGATTACCTTAATGAATCAGCGTTTTTTTCTTTTTATTTTTTAAATTAGTTTAAATGAAATCAAATACATATTTTGCATATAAACATGATTAAGTGCGACCAATTTTAGTTATTCCCAAATCATTGATGGCTAATAAACCCGTTACAATAATTTTTTAATCTTTTGTCATCAATAATTATCATATTATAATACGTTCATATGATTTTGTTTATAAATATTTAACGTATAAACAAAATCCGATGCACGTATTATGCTAATATAGTTATCAACAACACACTATAAACGTGTTAACAATCTTAAATTTTCATAATAAAATATTTTTCTAGATAGGTATAATTTAAACTTTACATTTTTATTCCCTTGCAACTCGCGACGACTCCTCCCGTCGCTAGCAGCACGATTAGGGACGATTTTCGAGCCAGGACGGTCACGAATAGGGACAAGTGAAGAACCAGCTGATGCTTCCCATTGAGGTTGATTAGCGTTGTCACAGCTAGTGGAGTGGAAAACAGGAACACCTACTTGTGTGCAAGCATAGCATTCTGTGGTGTTCGATATTGGGTTGTCGTCTTCGAGCTCGTCTGCACTGTCGCTAGAGGTGCTCCTTCTGAATAGTTGAAAAATGGAAGACATGTTTGAAAGGGTGTTAAGGTAACCATGGAAGGTGGAGAATGGAAGGTGGTGAGTTGATGATGATGATAAGAGGACAATGAGATATATCTGTGTGTCTAGTGATTGGTGAATATTGGAACTATAGCCGACTTATAATTTTAAGGGATATTTTTATTTTTCCCCATGAAAATTTTGAGTTTGTGACAAATGCCTCAAAAAAAATCTCTTCCTCAAATTCCACAGAGTGATCAGAGCGACCGAATTAAAAATTATTAAAAATACAAAAAAGTACATTTTTAAAGTACAAAAAATATTTTTGGTTGTACTTTTAATAATTTTTAATTAGGTCGCTTGGTGGCTCTAGAACATTTGAAGAAGGGTTTTTTTTAGGCATTTGTCACAAACTCAAAAATGTCATGGGACATAAATAAAAATTTCCCTACTTTTGATGCGTGATGTGTATACAAGAAACTAAAAAACCGACTCAAAAGTTTATTATTTCAAAAACTAACCACTTAGCCAAAGGCTTCTATATGTTGTGTACGAAAATGGTTGAAAATTTAAGATTTTTTTTAATAAAGGGTTACCGTGATAAAATATAGTAAAAATCAAAAAGTTAAGTATAATGAAATGTGACTGAAATACTACATTAACCTCAAACAGTGTTTAATAAACAACAAACTAAATTAAGTCTTCGACACATCAAAGACAAAACTACTCTAGCTATACAATACAAATAGAAACATAAAGAAACATGTATAACTAGAGAAACTTACACATTACATGTTTTCACTGATAGAGTTACTCAACGACTTAGAAAAAGTAGTTTTATCACAATCATTCTCCACATCGGCATCATCATCACTCTCTTGTACATCGCGCAAAATACTCTTCTCATCTTTCTTCGTGATAAAATTAAAAGGGATTAGGAGACGTGAAACCTAATTTCGAAGAAGATTCCGCTTTCCTATCCAACCAAATACCAGTCTTTCTGGGAGGAGCCCTCACCTTCTTCCTTGTATCATCAATAAGTCATCTATATGTAAATGCATTTGACACAGGAGTACTAGTCGTCTTCTTCTGGTAAGCTGATTTAGATACCTGCTGCTTAGGAAGACAATGATTACCTCTCACGAACATCCTTCTTTTGAACAATTTAGAAACCATCATTAGACGTTCCTCCCTGCTTTCTCAAATTTATTAAATCAACAATAACACGCTTAGGACACTACATATCATCATGACCAAAAATCAAACATGTTCCACTTCTCGGGGGTTTTCATTTATATTCCACCTTAATAGTATGCATCGTGACACCATTACCAACCAGGTTAATAACTGAAATCACCAGTGTGTCCTTAAGAGCTCGATCAACCCTTATATCAACCAAAGCATGCATATAATCCATAAGCTCTCAAGATTGCATACATGTAGTGATAGTACACGAATCTAACATAATGGGGGTGCCAAGACGAGTGGCTATAAAATTCAAATCATCTGTTGTAAACGCCGAGACATGAACACCATGAAATTTGATCCACGCAGGAACATAAGAAAGTTCCTTTTAAGATAACTTAGAACTTGAAGTTCACTTCCGCAAGATAAATGGAGAATGGCCAAAGATCATGCTCCAAAACTACCAAAACTCTTTTAACACCATATTTCTTCTAAGTATTCAAAATATACCTTTCTACAACCGGAAATGCCACAGCTTTCCCAAGAAAAAACCCATATAAGGTATTTTCAAACCTTGCATGCACTTCGAAAACTAACGACGCGGGAATTAAAATATCAACCAGTTCAGTTTGTTCTGTTTCAAGAGTACGAGAATTCACCTTTCTTTGACTAGACTCCTCATAAAGAAAACTAGCAAAAAAAGAGGAAGATGCATACCATCATGTGGCTGATTAGCTCAATTTGTTCCCATATCCACATTAGACCTTAAACTACCCTTGGGCTGTCTAGAATTACCAACCATGAATTCAGATTCCACATCGAGATCCGGGGTAACAACCTCAACACCATCCATAGTTAGAGTAGTCATATAATTCATCTTCTTCAAAATTAAATTCAATGGTTTTGCATCATGATTATTACCATCTCTGTTTCCCTCGGGCATAAAAAACCCTTAAACGACAACATACAACAATCATAACCAGTAAAGACAAGCATCAACGAGAATAATCTTGAAAGCATACTCGAACAGAACTTAGGAACCTTAATTTCAACCAAAAACCATAAAATAAATGAACCCTATATCAACTTAACGTAATCAAACCAACAAGGGAGTGAGTACAGAAAGAAGAACAAGCGCCCAATATATAATAGAATATTTGATAGAATGTTAAGTAACCTAATAAAAAATTTACCAAGACGAAAAGAAACCCTAAAAAACGAAATACCAAAACCATATGGTTTGAAACAAACAAACAATTTTGATATAAAGGAAGGATAAATCACGGATGTTAAACCTTTTCAATAACATCGATTGTAAGAATCAAAGAATAAGGATACCATGGGATCGATTAGGGTTCCAAAGGTTTGTATACCAACTTACAATTATAAACCCTAAAAACGTGAAAAACACCTTCAATCTTGAACAAATCAATCGTTAAGGGATAAAAGAATGATAAAACATGAATCTTAAGTCACTCCTTGTCATAAAACGAAATCAAGAACAAAGGATTAAGGGAAAAACGAATTAGGGATCTAAAAGTTTATGAACGCTGACAACTTAGAGAAAGTTTTTCTATTTACATTAATTTAAGTTTAATTATAGACATGAGATATATTTCTATTTTTGTAATGCATGTATACAATGTGAAATATTTACTTAAATATTTTTTATTGAAAAATACCTACTTAATCAATAATCAACTTATTAATTCTTACAACTAACAGCATTTCCAACGATAGTTACGCGTATTGTACCCTGAAATAAATTATAAAGTTAAGAAGTTGGAAAAGATTAATTGCTTGAAGCTTGTTTTAGTTGAAAAAATATCACTTTATTTTGAAAGTGGACATTTAATTTAAGACGATATGAGTATATGTCAACTCATATTTATTATTTCATTTTTACAAGTTTTTGTAACATTGTTCATATGGTTTATGACTACTTATACATGTACAAGACGGGAACGATTTCATAGAAACGCATTTAGCGGTCAAAATTGAATTATTCGTGTATTCATGGGCGGATCCATGGTTTGGGTTTGGGGGCGGTGCCCTCTAGGCTAGACAAAAAGATGAGATTATAGTGTAATTTTTTTTTTAATTTTGAACGATTATTTAAAATGCCTCAATTCAAAACTCAAATTGCCCCCTGTTGATGCAAAGGTCCGCTAGGAAGGATATTGTCCGTCCTTTGTGGGATCTAAGCTTCAGCAATCCTGTCGATAAGACAATACGCGTTAGCCTCGCCCTGGGTTTTATCCCAAGACCAAGCTCAGGCGTAAGAATAAGATACTGGGTAAGGTATGCCTAACGGCCATTCAGAGTATATTAAATGTGAAAAAAGAGAGTTACCTCTGCATTGAATGCCCTGAGTATTTATACTACTCAAAGTACTGTTAGGATATACTGTTTCTGACATCTTGGGAGACGATGAGCCGAGCTATATTGCTTTTTGTCAGCTAAGTAACGTGCTTGGTAAACAAAGTCCCTTGATTTCTGGGTTGACTGCTTTAGGACGGAGGGCATCTTATTATCCAGTGGATAATAATGTATTTTACATCTTGTGATCCTTTGGTCTTTCCCAATGTCTTTGTCTTATTCACTTATAAGGTTTTGAGTGTTGACAGTCTTTTGGTGTACTTGATATAAAACAGGCCGTTAGGAATATCTTCCTAGCGGCTTTAGTCTAACGGCCATATACACAAACATGTCCCCCCCCCCCCAAGTGTTATATCAATGCTTGCTTTGGTATAACATTTTTGTCGTTATTTCTTCCTTCCATCCTATTCGCTTTATTTGTGTTCATTATTTTTTATTATTATTGTTAGTATATTCCTTTCATCATAATGAGTGTAGGTTGATAACGTTTATTTACTACCTGCCAAAATTCATGATGACCCTTGGTAAATTAATCGTTGGTCAATCTTGGGAAGGCGTGCCTTTGACACGTGTTTTTTTACTCACCATCATGTGGTTAAGATTTTGCCACGTCATTGATCTGTTGGACGTGACATTTCGTCTTTTCCTCTTTCCCTTCTATAAATACTCCCTCCTTTTCATTTTTACTGCCATAATTTTCTACCACTTCCCTCAAAGTCTCTCAGGTGTGTTTTTCTTTCTTTCCTTTCTTCTTTTTTTGTTTATCTATTCCCTTCCGGACTCTCTCCATGTCGATAGATCATTCAGATCAGCTTCACCTTCCGGATGCCCCAGATCTAGATCCTTCTTTAGAAGCTACCGTTACCCCTAAATTTGATATGTGTTTATTCCGGTCTACTTTGACCGAAAAGCATGTTGAAAAATTTTCACAGATATATGCCATTCCGCTTGACTTACATCCTCGTGCTCCCCCTGCCGGTTTTACTATGGATCAATTGTCAAATGATCACATAGGTTTATATGTTCATCATTTTCGTCGGGGTGGTTTAAGGGTTCCTTTCTCTTCTTTCTTTTTGAGCTTAGTTGAGCATTTTTGTGTTCATATCTCTCAACTCACTCCGTTAGGCGTAAATCATGCGGTGATTTTTGAGATGTATTGTCGTGCTTTGAACATAACTCCTACCGTCCCTCTTTTTAGGGTGTTTTATAAATTGTGTAAACAAGGGAATTGGTTTTCTTTTCAAAATCGCGTTGGGAAGGGTTTGAAACCATGTATTAGGGGTGCTCCTACTAGTTTGAAGAAATAGAAAGATAATTTTTTTCTTATCGACCGTCGGGCAGCTCCTATTGCCATGTCGTGGCGGCATCATGATTCTAGTGTAGCCGATGTGCTTCCTAGTCCATCGGAGTATAATGCGGCCGATGTGGCTACTCTCTTAGAAGTTCCCATCCTGCTACACAAGCCTTATAATAGCCTTTTGTACGTTGTTGGTTTATCTCCCACCTGGAAAGGATTAGGCCATGTTCCTAAAATTAAGGGTCCGAGAAGGGAGGGTAATACCCTTTTTCTTTCTCTCTCTCCCCCCTTTTTTTTAACGGTTTATTGTGTTTTTGTTTGTTTTTCATGCAGTTCTTACTATGGCTGAATTCCTTCGTCTTCCCAATCTTGGTGCTTGCAAGATTGTCGCTGGTGCCTTGCTTCCTTCTAACTTCCCCGTTGATAACTACCTTACCAACCCTGCTGTTGCAATAAGCAAATGCCAAACACCGTATTGGAAACTGCTTGGTTGCCTTTTACAAGAAAGTAGGCAATCCCAAACGCATTTGTAAATGAGAGTAATAGATAACAAACGAAACCTAAAAATTAGGCCAAAATTGTTATGTAAGGTATAATCGCAATCATTTTTCCCCAAACCACCAAAACAACATATGAATCTTATAAAATCACCTCCCTGCAAAGATTGATAACTGCATCAGTTTGTGTAACCCTCCAGCGGGTCATTAAGGAAAATAATAAACTCAAAATCAACCCACAATCTCCTTCGTTGTACGGTTATGAAAAAGAATACAATTTAAAAACTTCATGCTTATACAAATATTTACTCTGAATATACGCAGAATCAATAAGCAATAATTATGTAGTTTAAAAAAGAATACCCAAACAGCCCCTATTTGCACAGTTCTCTTTCACATATGTACCTAACATCGCTATAATTCCTCAAATATGTAATTAATCTCCATTATGGTCTCTGAAGGGAATGGGCGAGGGATCCAAAGTGAAAGCAAACCCATCGCATTTAGGGACTGTTTATGCAGGTAGTGTCGAGGGACAAGTTATGTTATTTCGACCAAACCACGGGATCTATTTATGTATTATTCTATAATGTGTTAGTAATGATCATTAAAGAAATATTTGTTTACAGTAATAACTTAAACTTGTATTCATGGACTCAAAAGTTAAAAATTGACCTGATCGTGCTAATGAAAAATTACATGTGATCCCGAGATAACACCACTGCAATGTAGCTGCAATTGCTCTCTGAGCCTGCAATAAATTTTAAAAGTAAACTTCTATGTATTTCATGTTTATGAAGATAATTGAAACATGAACGTGAAATATGACATCTTACGAACTTTTCATGTTCGTAGGGATAAGGTAACTATTTTCAGAGTTCGCATCCATTTGATTGTTT
>BQNB010013926.1:0-14597 GCA_026074375.1 Tanacetum coccineum
TGTAATGTTTATCTCACGGACTCGTACGGTGATCGTCGGTGAAAAACAAATATACCACGTTGATCGAAACGAGTTCACGATCGCAATGGTATAGGAAAGAAGACCCGTAATTAAACGTCACTCGAAACCGTAAAACCTGAAATAGCTTAAAACGAGAATGGTTTGCTTCCGTTGATTTGAGTTGATCGGTACCTAAAGAGATGTGAGTAGTTCGGTTCCTTATAATATGCGAGTTGTTTAATTCCTTATGAGATGTTGAGTTGTTTGGTATCTAAAGAAATGAGTTGCTCGATAGCAAAGTTGTTCGATACATGAGTTTTTCGGTATCAATGGTTTTGAGTTGTTCGATATCCAAATGATCTTGAGTTGTTCGATACCTAAAGAGATGAGTTGTTCAATAGCCAATAGTTGTTTTGATACTCAAAGTGTGAGTTGTTCGATACCAAGGAACTAAGTGTGATCGAAACTCAAAATGGAACTTGAGAGTAGTTTACGGATTTACTGAAAAGAACTTATGTATGTTCCATACTCAAAGGAACTTGAGTTGTTCGATACTCAAAGAGATGAGTTGTTCGGTATGACAGTTTATCAAACACCTCGAGTGCACGTTACTTTCTCCACTTTTTTTTCAGCCGAGTTTTGAGCCAAACCGAGACCACAAAGTGAAATAATCCAACAAGATAAATAAGCTTGAAAATAAAGCTTTGTTACACACAAAGAATAAGCCAAGACGAACAAGGTCAACAAAAAAAACGCTACAACAGATTGTCTCTAAAAGTAAAAAGCGTTTTATGTAAATAAGCAAAAAAAAACTGACAAAAAAGAAGAAACATAAGTCACGTTTTAAGCTTAGAAATAAGCTTTAATAAGCTGTGAAAGGAACAACTTAGCCATGAACTCTTAACCGCATAACAGAAAAAAATGATACAAATAAAAAACACACACGATATTTTAAGTCAACAAATAACAGTTTGTATTGTGGGTATTTAAAAACGAATCTAAAAACAAAAGAAAAGGAAGAGTAACGTGATCCAAAGCCTAAAAATAAGCCTAAACAAATTATGGTAACAACTATTTAAGGTTTTTTAAACAAAATGATTATAATCATTTTATAACAAATAAGAAACCAAGAAAGAAAATTAAGCCGTATGAATAATAAGCTCAAATAAGCCAAATTAAGAAGCTCAATACTACCACAACGAAACCACTAAACTAACCTTGGCTCCGATACCTGGTATGTGCCTAAATACACATACCTTTGACCTTTAAAAACGGACCTAAATGACCAAAAAACGTACCAAAAATACATTGTATTTGTATGTTTTCACTTATATTGTGCAAGAAACGGATATCCGACAAAAGGACGAAAAACAAAGCCAAAACGACAAAACCGAGCACGAGAACGGAAAGAGCGTGAAAAAGCCAAAGTCAAAAAGTCAACCAAAGTCAACCCTGACAAAGTCAAAGCCGAAGCCGTAATCGAAGAAATACTTAATGGGCCTACCCGTACCCATCTAATGGGCCGGGTCAGCCCATTAAGGTATTATATGAAGACTTTATAAGCCTTATACCACAAAAGGGCCCAATACCCCTTTATAACACTCGGCCCAATCTCAAGCCCAAACAAAGACTTAACAGCCTAATCCCTTGGCTGCTAAGTCTGTTAGCCCACAAGGACCAACCATGCAACAACACTATATAACCTGAGGGACTGAAATTATCAAATCATTTATAACTTATATCACCACAAGGACTTAACTTGCAATTATACCATACACTTTGAGGGACCATTCTTGCAAATTGCTATTATACTTTCAAAGTTAAAAAAAGGCGCCAAAGCTACTGTATATCTTCCTCACACACGATTTGTGTGTCTGTCCTTTCCCTGCATAACCAGACAAAACTCTTCACCCTATAAAAAACATCACCATCCCTTACCCACTTAACCCCACACCAGCTAAATGCCAATTGCCACCTTGGCAATCCTAAACAACCTTATTCGTTTAGGGAACTTGACAAGGATTCAATGGTTGAGATTAATTGGCTTGCTGGGCAAGATAATTTGAAGGGCCAGGATGAAGGCTTTGAGTTCTCTCACAAGAAAAACACAACAAGCACAACTCCACTGATTATAAAAAGAAGAATGAAGACAAAAGAAAAAAAACTAGGAGTAGTGTAGCTTAGTTTTAATGTTTTTAAGTTTTATGTAATTTAAATTCTATCATTTACTTTTAAGTCTTGTAAACCTTTACTGTTCTAATGAAAATTTAAGTTTTATGCAAAATTTGTCTTTTACATTCTCTAAAAACTGTTTACTGTGTTCTAGCTTATGTGGGTTCTTAAATCTTGTTGAAACATGTTTGTTTATGTTTATGAGTCTTAGTTTTAATCTGGTTATACAAAGTCTAAGTTTAAATTTCTTTTTTATAGTCTTAAACATGCTAAAACTAATTTAAAGGGGTGTTTGGGTCAAGGGCTCAAAGTGGGTAAAAATAGGTGTATGGGTCATCTTTCCAAATTTGCCAAGCTTTTTCAAGTAGATTTAATCAGTTTTAATAAATTTCTTAAGTTAAAAATAAGTTTTAAAGTTAAATCCTTCAAGTTGTCCATGTCTGTGTTTTTGAAATATTCTTAAACTGACTTAATTTGATTATGGTTAAAAAGTAGTTTTTAAAGTCATGTTTATGTTTCTTTTTATGTCCAGATGCAGTAGAATATAGCCATTTTAAGTGTGCAATTATGATTTGTTTTCTAAGCATTTCTGTCAAGTAATTTTTTAGTTATAGAAAGTCCATTTTTCAATCTAAATTTAGATTAGTAAAAGTAGTTTGTAGAGTCTGAATTTATGATAATTAGCTCTTTGGCTGACAATCTATATCTGTTTCAGCTTATTTTTAAATTTTAACATCATTTAGTAGCTAGATTTTAGGTCTGCATTAAGCCATTTGTCTTTTAAGAAAACAAAGAATCAGCAGTTACTGAGTATGTTTAGCCTTTTCATTGGGCTTTTTCATAGCTCTCCTTAATTTCAAAATACTTTTAAGTTGATGATTCTTGTAGCTTATTAGATAATCTTTTCAAGGGTATAAGCTATTAAGCCATAAGGATCCTTTTTCTAGCTTAAAAATAAGCTAGAAAAGTGTCCCTTGGCTGTTTGGCTAACAAGTTTAGCCAAAAAGCTTATATTCTTTTTAAAGCTTATCCAGCATTATAGCTTTGCTTCTTTTTGTTCCATCTGGCTTATTAGGTTAGTTTCTAGGTTATGTTAGCTTATTAGGTTTAGGTTAGAGCTTATTTGAGCTTTTTAGCATTTCTAATCTAGAATCTTTAGTTTAAAAACCTTTCAGTAATTCTGTCCTTTTCAGCTTAGTCTAGCTTAATTTGTTAGCTTATTTTTGTTCCCCAGAGCTTATTAGGTGTAGGTGTGTATTTGTCTCAGCTTATTTTGTCATTGCCTTTGCTTATTTAGCCTAAAAAAAAGCCAAACAGTTAGCACTTAAAGCCTTTAAGTCATTTAGCATTCTGTCACTTTTTGAGCTTATTTCTAAGTTTTAAAAATTTTGTTTTCACAAAAGTTGCTTAAAATCTGCTTATTTAAAAGGTTGTAAAAAAAAGGCAAATAAAAGGTTTAAAATCTGCTTATTTAAAAGTTGCTTAAAATTTTGTTTTCTCTTTGCACACTGTATTCTTTTACCATCTTTTTGAATCCCTTTTTCATATAATAAGCCGTAGCTTATTTAGGCTTATTTGTAGCTTATTTTATAAGCTGGCTTAACCAGCTTATTTTTCCTGCCTTCCTCATTACATTTAGGACTTTTGCTATTTTTTCAGATTTTTTATAAATCGTTTAGTATTTTTTATATTTAATTTTTGTTAAAATCGTTTTTAATTCATAAAAAATTATAAAAAAGTCAAAAAAATCTAATTCTTTTTTAGAAAATTTTCTTTTATTATTTAGGACTTAGGAAAATTAAATTTGCGTTCGTAGAGTTAATTTTGCAGGATTTAGTTTTTTAAAGAACGGGTTTAAATCCCGTTATCATTTTCGTGTTTTAACTTTAATTGCCTTTATTTTTATGTTCCCTTAGACTTAGGATTTACTTTCCCATGCCTTACTTATGTTTCCCGTAGATTTTTAAGTTATTTATTTGCCTTTATTGCTTTCCCGTAGTTTAGGAAGTAATTCCGTGCCTTTGCTTGTTTTTCCCGTAGATTTTTTTAAGTTATCCTGTTGCCTTAATTTGTATTTCCCATAGAATTTAGAAAACCCAATCAAATCCTTCTTGCATTCAAGCATCCAATAGTCAAACCAAATACGTAACCGTCAATTTCACGCCTCGTTGGGAGAACGACTCGGGTAACACTTGCCCGAAATCATTTATATCATACCCGTGAGTTTGTTGACCCTTTTTCCTAAAAGGTTGACTAGGTTGACTTGCGGGGATTTTATATTTTGATTAATATTATACTAATATTTGATATATAATTACCCCAAAAAAGGTACGTTATCAATACCACATGATAGAAGTATCATTTCATCACCATGAACAAAAAAATAAGAAAAAGATTTTTAGAGAGAGAAAGAACTAGAGAGAGAAATAAAACAAAGAAAATGGTTACTAGCACATTGAAAGAAAAATGAGAAGCAACACCCTCTCCACACTTGGAGAGGGCTTTATATAGTTACAAGGGTGGACAAGCCTTGTGGGCTTTGTCTTTGGGCTGGACCTAAATAAAATGGGCTTAAGCCAGACAACTAGGCCCAATTAGCTTAAATAAATTCCCGTAAACTATGATTTACTTATACAAGGCTTGAGAATAATAATGACCATCACTTTACTAAAAACACGGCTAACAATTAATAAAGAGTTCTTGAAATCCAATTTGTCACATTTCCTTCCAAGAAAACAAGTATGGCAATTTAATCATCTTTATATATTTAAAGTTCGTAAATGAGGAAGTTTTAATCATACTCAATTACTTGAGTATGAGTAAACACTTATATCATTTGACGTGTAATAAATATGTATACAAAATATTGTCCTTATGAGTCTTCTCTAAAAAGACACTCATTTAAACCTGATAGGTTAAAGATAAAACAAATTCCAAGAATATGGTTATCTCTTTTAGGACATCATCTCTTCATTCATAGTATTTGAGTCATTCATTAAATCCAAGATCTAATAATGCATCTCTTATGGTTAGCAGGTTTACAATTGATCCTCTAACTCATAATCCTCACCATTGATATAGAAACATATCATGAGGTATCCATGCGGATCTATGAATATGAGTAATCATCATTCTAAGGTTCATTATTTTTATGTTTAGCCTTAGTATGACATTCGCTAGTGCGTTTAGAAGGTTTATGTATCTTCTTCTTGAAGTAATTCAAGACCTACAATACTCCCACTCGCTTTTTGTACATTTGAGACTATTATCAAATAACTCAGCATGACGAGCAACATAAACTTTGTTCTCGTGTGGGTGTAGAAATGGCATCCCATCATTTCCTTTGGGTATCCAACAAAATACACTTAACAGTTCTAGGTATTTTTCAATAATAATCTCTAAGAGATTTTTACCAAATTTAGAACTTCAATCAAGACATAATGAGATACATCTCATTTATCTTAATTAACCTTCTAGGTTGAAGTCTTATTGGGCATATCCATGATATACTCAAATATCTAACCTTGATCTCTTTTAGGAGTTAAATAAGTTAAGGTCATCATGAATTAAATAGTATCAATATATAATTTGATTACCCTTGTTGGACTTACCATAAAATGTGGTATTCCAATAAGATTTGATCTTATACTTTTATGGCTTTTCCTATTATACAAACTTAAGTTAAAACGTAATGGTATAAATAGTATTACTAAGCCAATTGCATCATTTTATAAGTCTTTTGAGTAAGTCAACGACTTAATGTGTATGTACTAACATGTAGACATAAACATCCAATACATTACTATTCGTTATAAGTCTTTTTACAAGTAAAGGACTTAATGTACATGTCTTTGACAAGAAGACATAACAATTAAACTAAAGTAAATTAATAGTAAGTTCAAGTTAATTTCAAACTCTATGTTTATGATTTCTAAGAAAACATAATCATGTAGCTTACCTTTTTATCTTAACACATTCTTTTAATAGGGCTACATACATTAGATGTGTAGGATTCCTAGTAGAGTGATAGTTTTCTTACTTTGCAGTTAAGAAACCATTAGTCAAATTGTTCTAAGTTGTTCCTTGCACACAATAAAGATTTCTCCCACTTGTGCAGGGTACAACTTCTTTGCATAAAACAACACCACACTAGTTTGTTTGTTTGTATTTACAATATGGCAGTGTCAAGCTCATAACTAGTGTATATATATAGATCTACATCTATTAATAAGGAATCATGCATAACTATCAAAGATAACTTTTAAACGGAAGCGACATCTCAAGGGGTAACAAGTTATCAAAGATAATACACAGTGATTCTTTACTAAATAAAGATGTTTCACACTTGGAAAGTAATTTATTATTTCAAGTCAAGCTAGAAATAAAATAGGATGCATAAGGAAACAGCTCATAATTTCCACTGAATTTGACAACATTGCAAGTTTGTCCTATATTCATAAGATGGATTACTCCCACTAGATCTGACAACAGTGTGAGTGTTTCGTTACTAGTGAAAAGTAAGTAGTACTTTATGTATCTTTCCAATTCTTGAATGTCTACACATTATTGCTAGTGTGAGTCACATGGACTAGTAAACAAGTACTTAGATATTCAAGGAAGTATGTTCAAGTTCTAGCCATCTTAGCTATTTATTAACTTGAAAAATTGGCATACAATTCCTCCTTTATCAGCTCACTTTACCTCAAGGGTGTGCAACATTTCTTACTGGTTTAAGGAAATAGCTGTAGACACGAGTTCTCTAGTTATTTCCTTTTTACAGTATTGCAGTGATATTTCTGTCTTCTAATCAAACTCATAAATATGTCTTGTGTACAACAAGATATTTTAATCTTGATAGCTATAGACCTAAGTTCTCTAGTTATCTAAGTTTCTTATTATGATTCAAAGATTTCAAAATCGAATAAGGATATTGAAGCAATCTTAAAAGAATAAGAAGTCCAATTAACTTAACGTGAAGTTTGGTATGAGTTCAAATAGAATTTAGGATAATTCTTTCATTCCTATTATAACTTTTCTGCAAGTAAAAATTATAAGAAATAGTCTTATTTACCCAAGGAAAATAGACACAGTTTGTCTTCAACAAGTAAGAGCAAACTTCTTTACGGTATACGTTGCATAAATACATTAAAAGAACTTGCAAAGTTTATTTTCTGTATTTTTGATAATTCATCCCTTAAAAATTAACTACCCATGTTTATAAAAATAAACAATTAATTTTACAAGGGTCTAAGATCCAACTTGGAGATTAATTGCATAAGTAGCTACTTAGCCTAAAAGTCCCACATCATGAACTGTTAATTGCCGATAATGGGTGAGCGCTAGTACAAAGGTAATAGAACTATTGGGTTTGACAGCCCTGTCCGGGGTAATTATCGAATCCTTTCGAGCACTCCAAGTCAACTGGACATTTTGTATTTCCGAAGTTAGGTTTAAGGCAAATAATACCTAGTTATGGGGCAACATGATTTACATACAAGATATGTGTTAACGCGTCAAGGCTTGGGTGTTATGAGCTTATTGCAATAGAAACTTGATTAATGGCTTGTCCGTACAACAAAGTCACAACGTGAACAAAACTGTTTCCTTTTTATCTTCTTACAAACTCCTAATGGATTCACCTTCCAACATGTTTTTGTTGACTTTTTTATAAGCATGTTTATCTCAGGTAATCAAGGGTGATGGATGCTGTGTACGAGGAGTCTGCGCTAAAGTTTTAAAGAACTTGTATTTTGTTCCATTTTATCAAACTAATCATCCATGATTTGGAAAAACTTATGTTATGAATTTTTGGTAACGATCCTGTGGGACGTATGTTTAATTACTCTGAAACTTCTTTAAATGGAACAATGTTTTTAAACGCCTCTTTTCGAGTCGTTTTCTATATCTTTGTGCAATTGTACTATGAATTAACACCCAATGTTGTATATTCCGCTGCGTGAAATTTGGGGGTGTTAAATAATTCAAGACCTACAACACTCCCACTTACTTCTTGTACATTTGAGACTTTTATCAAATAACTCAGCATGACGAGCAACATAAACTTTGTTCTCGTATGGGTGTAGAAATGGCATCCCATTGTGTTCCTTTGGTACCACCAAGATACACTTAACATTCTAGAATTTGTCAATAAATAATCTCCAAAGAGATTTTTACAATAAAACTTCAATCAAGATATAATGAGATACATCTTATTTATCTTAATTAACCTTCAAGGTTAGAGTCTAACTAGGTATATCCATGACATACTTAATTATTTAACCTTGATCCTTTTTAGGAGCTAAATAAGTTTAAGGTCATTATGAATCAAAATAATATCAATATATAGTTTGATTACCCTTGTTCGACATACCATAAAATGTGGTATTCTATTAAGATTGATCTTGTACTTTTATGGCTTTTCCTATTTATACCAACTTAAGTTAAAACGTAATGGTATCAATAGTATTACTAAGCCAATTGCATCCTTTTATAAGTCTTTTGAACAAGTCAACGACTTAATATGTATGTACTAACAAGTAGACATAAACATCCAATACATTACTATTCGTTATAAGTCTTTGACCAAGTCAATGACTTCATGTACATGTCTTTAACAAAAAGACATAACAGGATAACTTTTTTTTACTTTACGTTATAAGTATTTTCACAAGTAAAGAACTTAATGTACATGTCTTTAACAAGAAAACATAATAATTATTAAACTAAAGTAAATCAATAGTAAGTTCAAGTTAATTTCAAACTCCATGTTTATGATTTCCAAGAAAACATAATCATGTAGCTTACTTTTTTATCTTGACACATTCTCTTAATAGGGCACAGTACATAAATGTGTTAGTATCCCATAGTATAGTGATAGTTATCTAACGTTGTATTAAGAACCCATTATCATAATTGTCTAAGTTGTTCCTTGCACATAATAAAAGATTTCTCCCACTTGTGCAGGTAACAACTTCTTTGCATATAACAACACCAAACACTAGTTAGTTTTTGTATTTACAATTGGCAGTGTCAAGCTCATAGCTAGTGTATATATAGAACTCCATCTATTTATAAGGAATTGTGCATAACTATCAAAGATAACATTTAACGGAAGCGACATCTCAAAGGCAACAAGTTATCTAAGATAATACACGGTGATTCTTTACTAAATAAAGATGTTTCACACTGGGAAAGTAATTTAGTTAGGTCAAGCCAAGCTCAAAAATAAAAGGATGCCCTATAGAGGTAAAACAGCTCATAACTCCCACTGAATTTGACAACATTGCAAAGTTTGGTCTCTATATTCATAAAATGCATTAACTACCACTGGATCGGACAACATTATGAGGTTCCTTTACTATGAAAAATAAATTGCATTTACTTTCCATTATTAAATATCTACACATTATTGCTAATGTGAGTCACATGGACTAGTAAGCAAGTACTTAGATATGCAAGTAAGTGTCTTCAAGTTCTAGCCCAACTCAGCTATTTATTAACTTGAAAAAGTGGCATGCAATTCCTCCTTTATCAGCCCATTTTACCTCAAGGATGTGCAGTGTTTCTTACTGTTTTAAGGAAACAACTATAGACACGAGTTTTGTAGCTATTGCCTTTTACCGTATTGTGGTGATATTTCCATATTCCAATCAAATCTCATAAATATGTCTTGTATACAACAAGATATTTTAATCTTGATAGCTATAGACCCAAGTTCTCTAGTTATCTAAGTTTCTTATTGTGATTCAAAGATTTCAAAACCAAATAAGGATATTGAAGCATTCTTGAAAGAATAAAAGTTCCAATTACTTAATGATGTTTGGTATGAGTTCGAATAGAATTTAAGGAATAATTCTTTATTCCTATTATAACTTTTCCAAAAGTGAATAAGTACAGGAAATAGTCTTATTTTCCCAAGGAAAATAGACACAGTTTGTATTCAACAAATAAGAGCAAACTCGTTTACGGTATACGTTGCATAAATACATTAAAAGAACTTGCAAAGTTCATTTTCAGTATTTTCAATAATTCATCCCTTAAAAATTAACTCCCCATGTTTATATAGATAAACAATTAATTTTAGAAGGGTCTAAGATCCAACTTGACGTTTGTACCATTAATGCAGTTGATCTACTAGAAATGGTATAACTCAAAAGGTAATCTGCAGGAGATAATTGCCAACATGTGCAACTCTTAGATTTATGGGGCACAAGGCAATATAATCCAGAATTATAATGTCAAGTAGCATGTTTCACCCCATCATGTGCCTCGGGTCGAAGGTCTGACCAACCATACTCGATGTAAGTCGTCCAAAATTTTCATCAGTAATTTGACAGTCTCAGGTCTGACCATACGATTGTTATATTACCTTGTTTTGCAATTCACCTAAGATTGTCTTAGAGTAAAAAAACAAAATTTTCAAGTGATTAAATACTTGGATGGAACTGACTTAATTTTAAGGGTATAAAAGTTTTGATAAAAACAAGGTTACCAAAAATGTATATAAGGAAGCATGCATACAACCTTATAACACTAGTTATTTTAAACTTTTCCAATTTACTTTTAAAAACTTTCTATAAATAGAAATCCCGTAATTTTATAAACCACATGCCATTTATAAAATTAGGGTTACCATGTTTACAATATTTCCATGCATAAGTAATATTACTACGGATAAGGTTAAATCCCCATGGGATATAATCAAATCTAAGATAGATACCAAACATGATTTATTCCATCTTTAGTAATTATTATGACATACCATATATATTGTTAAAACGTTTATGTAAAAATGTTTATTCTTGCGTTGTTCCATCGCGGGTTCCCTTGTGGAAACCAATAAACCCCTGCGTTATAGAAAATTTGCAAGATTTAACAAATTTACGTATATAGCCTATGCTTTAGCAAATTGTACACAATAAACATTTTTAATCATGTACTTTTAGTCCATATTAATTTTGAAAATCGTTTTTGCATAATTATAAAACGCAACAAATATAAAACATGCAAAATATATTAAGCAAAATTAATCATTACGAACTAAAATCAGTACACAATTAATACATATAATTAAACAAAGGCTTCTCAAATCTTTTGCCAATAACCACTTAATTTCACGTAATGAGTTTAAATGAACAACACATGCATTTAAATATATATCTTAAGCTAATAACCATGTTTTACATCTTGTAATTCATGGTGGACAATTTAATTACAAGATAAATAAGCAACAATATATATATATTTTAAATAATGTAAAAACATTCACATATTTTGTTTCCTATTTTAGGTGATATTTAAGGACAATATATTTCACTAAATAATTTTTTAAATAAGATTTCACATAAAGAAGGCAAGTAAATATTTATTTTCCATACTTGTGTGATATTTTATGGATCAAATATTTTACAAAATAAATTTCTACAAACAACTATCACATAAAAGGAAAATAATATTCACAAAATATGTAGCATATTTAATTTCCATATTTTATGTGATCTTTAGGAGGAATAGATTTCACTAAATAAATTCCTAAAATAGTTTTCACATAAAAGGCAAGAAATATATACCAAATATGCATTTTTTACATCCTCACTCGACTGAAATTAATTACTGTTTATTTGCTGCCACCTGGACCTGCATTATGTTGGAAATCGTTATCTAAATAACCTAATATTACGTGAATATTAAACGAGCTACGTAGCAGATCTAATTCATATAACAATTATAATTAACATAAAATATAAACAGAAAACATACCGAATAGCAACCAAGCTACGTGAAGATCCGAAGACTTATTTGAGTACACGCATGTGTGTGATACAAGTTACACCGAAAAACCCTTAAGTTACTAAAGTAAGTAACCTCCACGCGGTTCGTACACTACACGTCAACCAATATCACCCGAATGCTAGTTTCACGAACCAACGATCAAGAATACATCAAGTAGTTGAAGAAACTAAAAATCCCTAAAAGGGTATTCATAGAGTTCGACTACTAGGAGAAGAGAAAGAAGGGAATGGGATAAATTATGAGGTCTAGGGATCCTCTATTTATAGTGTTATGATACATAGCTTTAGGAAAAAACTACCTAATCTTGACACTTTGGTCCCTCCTTCTTTCCATCCATATGGCCGGCCACCATAAGTTACCAAACACCCCTTGGTGTTGACTTATTTACTTTTCTAGTATTTATGGTTAATTACATTTAATTACCCATTAATTAAAAAGCCTTACAGTTAATTATTCATAAACAAACTAATTAACGACCATTAGTATTCTATCGTTGGAATATTAATATACATAATGAATATACACTTATATTATTATATATATTAATCGAGTATTAATACATATATAACAAATATACGCTTATATTATTATATATATATATATACCAATAGAGTGATATCTATGTGTATAACGTGTGCGACCCCGTAGGCTCACGTATTCCTAGCCGTATAAATATCCGTATGACATGAGCACAAACCGTTGAAAGAAGAAACAGAACTCTGATAGAAGCAACCAGAACTATGCTAAACAGTGCAAAGCTCCCTAAATAATTTTAGGGAGAGGCTGTCATCACTGCTTGCTACACTCAAAACAGATCCATCATAGTAAAAAGACATGGGAAGACAACCTATGATGTGTTCAGAGGAAGATCTCCTTATATCGGCTACTTCCATGTGTTTAAGTGTCTTGTGCATATTCACAACCACAGGGACTGTGAGAATTCATATAATTCAGGTAAATAATTAAATCCTATTTTATTCCTATTTTTACCTTTAAGTAAAATTTTATTTTTACTATTGACCCGATTCGGTAAATTTTGCGTCTCTCGTAAAATTAAGCCGTATTTTAGCTCTTTGCTCGTCTACATGTTTATCGTAGTTAAATATTTCCATTTTTTTTCTTTTTCACCCCTAAGTTTTATAAACTTTATTTTTACATTTTTAGTGTTGGTATCGCGTCAGATTGAAAATCGTCGATTTAAAGCTATTACGAATTGTAACTTTGAATAATTATCCTTAACATTTTAAGAAATTAAAATTTATTATGTTTTCACTCCGGAAGTCAATATTATTGTATTTTTAGTATTTTAATGATATTCCATGCGGTGTGCCTAAAACCAATGAAAAAAATGTTATTTTACACTTTAGATAAATGTTTTAGCCAAATAGAGGTATATTAAAAAAAAGTTCTGTAACCATGTATTTGCTATTATTTATAATACTTTTTACCTTGAAAAACGAACCCCAAAATACGAAAAACATAATTCTTAAAAGCAAATATAATGTTGTTTTATGTGTTTGTGTATGTACATTGTACGGATCTCAAGAAAATGGACAAAAATAAAGAGCAAAACCTAGCAACAGGAATCGGGGAAAGAGCACGAGAATAAAGTCCAACATGCTCCTCGAATTTATAGTGGTTGCCACCCGTAACCTATTTTATGGGCCGGGCCAGCCAAAACAAGCTAAAAGCCCAACAAGGAATTAAGTGGAAATATAAATTATATATAGTGTGACGTCATGTCACATGACCAGAAATTAAATAAGAAAATGAACACGTGATGGCGCACCATCTATGTTTGAAAGCAAATTGCAACCCTCCACGTGGCATAGTAAACTTGTAAACTTTCAAATTGAATTTCAGAAGACTATATGATCAAACGGACACAGTGCATGCGTTTTTATTAGGCAATTGGATAGGGCACGTGTCACAAAGCTAATGGCTGGATCAAATTTACAAGGATGGTGATCCGTGTGAGCTCGAGAGAAGGCTAATGATTGGAGGAATTATGAGCTAATGATTGGGGTCAATTTACAACATCAACCCTTCTCACCCCATATAAATAAAAACGCCACCCCCTCACTTTGAGCTAGTCTTTATTTTTTTTAAGTTTTAGTTTTGTATTTTTAGCTTATTTTAGTTTAGTAATAGTTTAATTCACTTTTTCTGCTTATTGTAACTTACTTATTTCGCAAATTTAATATGATGATGTAATAAAAATAGTTTAAATTTCGTTGATGATCTCGTGTTGCTTTTTGTTTACTTAATCTCTCGTTAAAATTACTTTTCGTGTAGCTTATTCAATAAGCTATTGTTTCGTGCTTATTTTCGCTTCTTATTATCCTCAAAAGTTCTTGATTGCTTAGAAGATTACTCGTATAAGCTTTCCTAGCTCTTACGATTCATTCTAAAAAGTTTTAAAGCACTTTTTAAAGTAATAAGTCATAATAAGCTCGTATATAGCTTATTGACATACTTGTTTCGTTTTTGTTTAAGTGAAAGTTCATATTTTCTGTTAAGTTTCGTTTCTAAACTGCTTATTTGATTCATGTAAACTTAAATAACTAGATCGAATTTTTGTTCGCTTATTTGCTTATTCTTTTCACAATTTGGTTCGTTTATGTTCTTATCGC
>BQNB010013926.1:16104-76184 GCA_026074375.1 Tanacetum coccineum
CCTCGTGAAGTTACCGCTTTTCTATTGTGAATATTTTCTTATAAAATCATAAAAAATACAAAAATATTTTACACTTTTATTTTATTTTCTTTTAATATTTTAAAAAAAATATAACCGTTTGTTAATTGTTGTTTCGGCTCACCTCTAGATTACAAACTATAAGGAAAGTTTAAGGCATGTTTGATTTCATCACCCAAAAGGATAAGGGTTATTCTAAAAAGCGCCTCGCGTTTACCAACTCCTCCGCTTTCTTGTGCGTATTTTTAGAGAGCTACCGTACACGTTTAACTTTCGGTTACCAAAAATATTTTCTTATTTTAATTTCTTTTTCTTATGTATTATTTGAAAAAGCTAAAAATATTCCTCTTTATCCTCTTATCCGTTTAATTCTTTCTCTTGTCCTCTATATTGTTTAATTCTTCGACATGTCTTCATATTACCAACCTAGTTGCTACGGGTGTGGAGGTCCTTTAGATGGTTCGATTTGTCGACAATGTAATTGCGAAAGGTGTGGAAATATGCGTTATGGAGGCATTTGTTATCATTGTAATTATGATACAAATCCGAATTCTCTCGATTTTTCCGACTACCCTCCACAACCCCGATACGAGACGAATATTTGTGAGTTATGTGGAAACGATGCTCATTTTGGTTTCGATTGTTCACTTCAAGTTCCGTTTCCGGACCCTTGTTTCGATCAAAATTTCGATAATAATTTTCCACAAACTTCATCAAATTTTCCACAACAATACCTTTGTTGTGAGAACTGCGGGGGTCCTCATGAAACTTTTCAGTGTCAACCGTTGAACCAAAATTTCTATGAACCTAATTTTTGTTATAATTCTAATCCTTCCGGTTTTGACCAATATCAACCCCCGCAGTTTCCCGACATTCATCAATTTCCTCAAAAGACGAGTAAAGAAATTTTGCAAGCTCGAGAAGACTTAATGGAAGCTATACAAGCCTTTTTAAAGGAGTATGATCATATACCTCCTAATGAAAAGTGCATGGCTTTATTGCTAGCTGAAGAGAGATTTCTTAAGATTAAGCAAACTATGGAAGAAGAGCAGAATCAACCTGGAGTTATGCAAGAATTGCTTCTTAAACTTATGGATGATTTGCAAATTCTTAAAGGAAGTCAACAAGAAAAGAAGGAGACGGCAGCTCAAAGTTTTATTCCATATTGGAATTCTTCTATGATTGACGATGAAGAAGCTAGAGACAACTTTTTGAAGGACGTTTGCACCTTCTTAAGGAAGTTTAGTCGTATACCTTTTGGAGTAACACCAAAGGTTATATTGATAGCTTGGGAAAGTTTTGGCGAAATTAAAGATGCTTTGATGGACAAGCAATATCGACAAGAGGATATTCAAGAATTGATGAGTAAACTCCTTGAAGATGTGCGAAATATCAGTGAAGAGTTTTCCGAATATATTAATTGCCCAAGCTGGAATCGTTCGCTTTTCTACTTTGATGATGATGATGATGAGTATACTGTTATATGGAGAAGGCCTAAAGCAATCACACCCATGTTATCAACCAAGGAGCCCGTTGACTCTCTCATAATGGAGGATGAGAATCTTGACACTATTCGGGCAACGGAATCCGACGAAGGAATAAAGTCTAGTGTTGAGAACCTTGTCCCAATCTTAACTGAGTTCAAGGGTATTTCCGAAGATACGTGTGATATGCCCGTTTGTGAAGATCCTTCCACTTTTGATGCTTTGAGCCATCATTCTGAGATTTTATCCGATTTAAACGATGATGATATTTCAAGTAATGACGATTCTTATAAGAACATCGAGTACGTTGAAGCATCACCTCTCAATTTGGAGTACGATAGTTTAGAGAAGGAGAATGAAGATCAAGAAGAGAAAGAGTTTGACTTAGAAGATATTTTTCAAATCCAAGACGTTATTCTTCGTGAGAAATTATTAAACGTCCATCGTCTTATTACTAATATCGAATCTTTGAAAAACAACCCTACTCCTGATTTTGTGTTCAAGTCTCCCTCTTTATTTCCTATTCCCGTCGTGGATAGTGATTCGTTCTTTGAGGAGTCCGATACTTCTCTTTCTCATTTGGATAATTCTTTACCCGAATTCGAGACTTTTAGCGATCATACGGAAGAGACGAGAAGTGGCAGTACCACTACTCATGCTAATAACTCTCTTCCCGAGTATGATTCGTTTCTTTTTTAGATTGAGCCCGATCAGGGAGGGTTGACTAGCGTTGTTATTTCTGATAATTCAAATGACCCTCTTTTGGAGCTTCCTGAGTTTGAATCATTCCACTTTGATCTTTATCCGTCATTTCCTCGTCCTCCTCCGGAACCACCGGATGTTGAGATTTGCTTACATTTTGAGCCCGATGCTCCCATGATTGATAATTTTAATGAGCTTAATGATGACCAAGAGGGAGGTGAGATTGATTTTTCTCAAAATGTTGAAGATGACGATTCCTTCACATTTGTCATTCAGACTTTTCTCCCGTTTCTCACCTACCCTGCGGATTCTCCTTTACTTCTCTCCACCGGGAGTGAAGACACCATTTTTGACCCCGGCATCTCTACTTAAAGCCGGTGGCATCTCGTCGGGATGGAACTTTCATGTGCTTTAATGTTTATCCAAACATTAATGAAAGCCCGATTGAGATTTTCTTTTCCATTTGCTTCCCCATGGACAACTTAATTCGGGGTCGAGTCAAGCTCGTGACTCGGTTAACAAAAACAAGCGTTTCTATCTTCTTATCTATTTTCTAACAAATTAATGTGAGGGGGCTCGCCTCTTCCTTTCTCGTGTTTGTGTTTTGTGATTTTTTGTCTAGGATCTCCTGGATTTTGAAGATTCTCGTGCTCATGGTTTTGTCCCATTCGTAATACGAGCTTCAAATCCACAGCTTCCATTTAGGAATCCAATATCTTAATCTTATCGGGTTCTCGATTATCTTTGGCAATACTCACTTAATGGCTTAGATTTTCGTAAGAGACCTGTTATACTTGAATTGATGGCCTTGAAATTAGTATGGGGTATCCGTCACACATTGAGGACAATGTGTAATTTTAGTATGGGGGGGAATCTATCGATTTGATTTTACCTGCAGTCGTTGTTCTCACGTACCCTGTTTTCCCGCAAAAATAGCAAAAAATTTTAAAAAAAAATTTAAGTTTTATGTGTTAAAAAATGATGAAAAAAAATAAATAATTAGTAGTTGATAAAAAATAAGTGTTTAGACACGAATGTAGGCTTTCCCTTGGTGAGAACGAGAAGTAAATTTTGACCCGACCGATTTGTAATCTTAGCTTTCTCCTTAACTTTGTAGATTGAACTTTGCTAATCTTTTATACAAGGAGCTTTTAAACGCGAGTCTAGCTTGAAAAAGTCAAGACTTTGCAAGTTCCCATAATTGATTTTAAATATGCGAAGATCGATTTATTAGAATAAAGGTTGTTGTCAGTCAATGAGACTTATTTAAGTGCCGATCTTAATTCATAGTCTAAGTATTCACAAGTTTCTTTATTAGAAATTTTAAATTGTGAAGAACAAAGAATATAGAGTAGTTGATAAGTTTATTGATGCTAAAACAATAGAATAGTTGATTTCTTTAAGGCTTAAAGTTTATATTATGGTTTTTTCTCCCATTAGATTGTTTCACCTTATTATAATTTTTAATAAATAAAGTTGTGCGGTTTTTTGGTTAATAATTAGTTCATAGAAAGTTATCCTTTAGTGTTCTTTGTGATTAAGAGAGGAGATATATAACAGGAATACTTAATTGGCATACTATATTTATCACAATAATAAATTATTTTGCTTATCCCATAAAGAGCCTTAGGGTATAGGTATAAGTAGAAATCTAAAAAGTTAAATTATATCAATATTCATTCCTTAAAGAGCCTAAGGGTATATGGAATTATTTGTTGCTTAATATTTGCTTTAGTCATACCATTTAAAGAGCCATAGGGTATATGGAATGATTAAAGTTATCTTGTTTGTACCTTAAAGAGCCTTAGGGTATATGGTACAAATAAGATTGGTCAATTTATGTCTTAAAGAGCCTTCGGGTATATGACGTAAATGGCACATCGCTTAAATAACCTAATAAAAGCCAAATTTTGATCGCCTCAATGTAGAAATAAAAGAATAAAACAGAAGAGTGGTGGGTTGTGGGGACAAATTATCTTGTGATGACATTGTTTTTACTTTGAAAGGCTAGGAACTAATTATTGCGACTTTACCGTTACACTTTATTTTCGAATTAATAAGTATCGAAATAAAAGTCTTAAAGAGCCTCCGGGTATATGACTTAAATAAAATCTTGAGATACAAAATTAGGAAATAAGGGAGGAAAAGTAAGTACACATTTAGCTCTTATAAGTAGTGTTAGCATCATAACTTGTAATTTACAATGATCTTGTTTGTAAGCTTGGCTTGGAGAGGTGAAAATCAGGGACGATGAATTTATCCAATAAGACACTTTAAGTGTTTTTTTGTTCCGTGATCCTAAAAGTTATCAAATGAATAATGAAAGCATTACATTTTGTCACACATAAATAAAGTAATAAGTAATAGTAGGGGAAGTTAGTTGGAAAATCATTTTAAAATTAAAATTAAAAAAAAGTTTTTGAAAATGGGAAACCGGGGTGTTTTATAACTTGAGATTTCTTAAACTCTCCCCACAAAGACTTTACTACTTTTTAAAGATAATTTGGGAGGTTTTTGAGGTATTTGTTTTTAGTAGCATATAATATTGCGTGAGACACGGCAATACCTTATATGGGGGGGAAAATAGGTATTAGCTATTATGTACATATCTTTACCTTTAAAAACGAACCCAAAATACCAAATAACATAATAAAAATGGCAAATCTAAGCTATGTTTTTGTGTTTGTGTATGTTCAGGTACGGATATTAAAAAAATAGACAAAATCAAGGCAAATACAAGACAAAACCGGGCACGAGAGAGAAAGAGTGCACAAGAGCCAGGGTTTTATGAGCAAAATGGTCAACCTTGGTCAACAAAAGTCAAACCATGGTCAACCTACAAAAGGACAAAACCCTTAAAATACCCAAATTACCCTTAAATGATAAATCAATTTCATAATGTGTCTTTAAACATATAACGCCGTTAGTCGTTTTTATTAAAAGACTAACGGTCGTTAGTCTCTTAACAAAGCCCAAAACAATAAATCATATACCTTTATCCTTAACCACAGCCTAAAAATAAAACCAGTGGCCCAATCCCATACTCATTAGCCCAAATTCAAAAATTTAATAAGCTTGGTCAAACGGTTATTAAATTGTCTCTAACGGTTAAAAAGGAAAAAAATGGCGCCAAGAAGGTTTACTGTTCATTGTCTCAAACCCAGGGTAAACCAGGGTCAAATATGCTTAACCATGGCGGTTTGAAGTCACTATCAAGCTTACACGCTCCTCCTAAGTCACGCAAAAGACATGACACACTCCTACAAGTGCCAGCTTGGCGATTCGCACTCCTACATCAACAATCCAACGGCTAAGATTAAATTTTCAAGATAGGATCATAGATTGAAAGGCTGGGATTTATTCCTTGGGCTACACTCCTCAATTCTCTCACAAAGAAAACACAATCAAGTGCTTCCTCAACTCTCCTCATTCACCTAAAAATAGGGAAAGAAGCTACTTAGAAAGTGTCTCCAATTTATGTATTAAAATTGGTTTACCACCTTCATGTAATTTACTTTCTAGTATTTTTAATTACCTTGTCAATTTTCTTTATTGTAATTTCGTTTTCACTCAATTAATAAAAACCCAAAAAAATATTGTCCATTTCCATTTTTCTACTCATTAATATCCACTTACTGTTTATTCATTCAATTGTGTTCTTTGCTGCTTCATTAAGTTGTGCTTAAGCTTGTTTGAGCTTTTGATTAGACATTTATTGTTCTCATTTTAAAGTTGAAGATTTGGATTTCGTGTTTTGGAATTTGGGTATAAAAGCTTTATTTAAGCTGGTAATGGTTTTTGATTAATGTTACTCTCTAGCATAGCTGGTACACAGGGTGTTAAGTTAGATGGTTAGGACTTCAACAAGTGCTAAGGATCAATTGTAAGTTTTCCTTTACAAATTTCTTGTCACTGATTACATTTGCTTATTGCTGCTTATGCTAGTATTTATTTCTATTTTTAGATGCTGAATTTTGCTTGTTTAGTCTTGTTTTTTGCCTATCTGTTTTTGGTTTATAATGAATATAATGCAGTTTGTTTAGTTGTGCTAAAATTTGTTTCATATTTCCTCAAAATTTGAATAATTTGTATTTGATATGTTTATGCTTGAATAGTGGATTTAATTTGATCATTAGGCTTGATAAAAGATGTTAAGTATCTGGATTTGAGAAGTTATGGCTTAGATTTGTGTTCTTCATACTTTTTGGTTAAAACTGCTTAATATAGGGGTGTTTGGAAAGCACCAGTACCATTCATAATCTGGTACTCGTGGCACACTTTGCTATTTAATCTCACTTTGTTTAGTTTAAAATCAGCCTTAGAACTTGTTTAGATTGTCCCTAGTTAAGTGTTAAGTCAAAACAAAGTTTTCAATTTCTTAAAATGCAATCTGTAGTGACAGTTAGGATGATAGGTTTAATCCTTTCTATTTTTTTGTTAAATGCTTATTCTTAGTGTTTTTAGGATTAAAATAAAGTGCAATTTAAGTTTCAAATCTGCTTTTGGTGGTCTTTTAAGTTTTAAAGGTCAAATTCTATTTTTAACCCATTTTGACCCATAAGGTCCCCTACTGGTTTCGCACTCGAATAGGGGGTTTTTGATTTGATTATTTATGCCTTATCTTATTTTCAAACCCCAATTTCTTTGTAATTATTGTAGCAAGTGTGTAGTAGCTTTAAGCTGTGTTTAAGCCCCTTAGGCCTTTAAAGTCTCATTCTAGTGCTAATTTTATAAGTCCATAAAATGCCCTCCAGGCTGTTTGTTCTTATTTTTGCCCCTAATTGCTTTATAAGCTTATTTTAGTGCGTTTATGGTTTACTAGTATGCTTATTCTGTTCCTGATTGCTTTCTTAGATATATTGAGTTCTGTCATTGTCATATACCCATGCATTTGATAATTAACATTAAAAAGCCAATTATTAAGTCCTTTTTAAACCTTAGTCATAATAAGCGGTCTGCTAACTTTTATGTGTCTATTTCCCAGCTTCATTGTTTTCAAGTTTCATAAAAAGTTGTTATTTTTAAAATTGCTTATTTTTGTCTCCTTTAAAAGTTTTTTAAAAGAAAATTGAAAAAAAAAAGTTTTTTAAAAAGGGTGAGGCATGGGGGTCGAACCCATGACCTCCCCCTTTGTGAACCAACGCCTCACACACCACACACAACACCAACTGCCCTAGGGTCTTTTTCAGGTTATAACATGCACAATTTATTTGTTATAGTCACTTTCAGTTTTTAGCTTATCTGCTTAATTGCTTATTTTAACTGCTTATTTCATCTAATTTTTCATAGTTAGTATTTTTCTTAGATAAAGCAAAGTTCAAAGCACTTTTCTGTATTTTTTCATAATTTTTGCAATTAGTTTACTATTTTTTATAATTAAGTTTTATTTAAATAGTTTTTAAATCATAATAAATAAAATAAAAGTCAAAAAAATATAATTCTTTTTTTTTAAATTTTCTTTTATCATGTAGGACCTAGGAAACATAAATTTGCATTCGTAGGGTTATTATTTCAAAATTTGTTTTTTTAAAGAACAGGATTTGATCCCGTTCTCGTTTCCTTCGCGTTTTTAGCTTTAAATACCTTCGTTTTTGGTCTAGTTTTCTTTATTCTCATTTTTTAGTCATTTAGGATTAGGAAAAGTAGGGAAATCATTTTAGGTCTTATTTTTCATAATTTAGGATTTAAATGTCGCGTTCGTTTAATTCCCGTTAATAGTTTTTTGCTTAATTGTTTTGTCGTTAAATTTCTTTATATGCTTTATGTGTTTTTATTAAGTAGAACTAGATTACATAATCAAAATCTTTTATATCATTCAAAACGCGCGATCACGAATGCTTCCGATTTTCAATTCACACTTCGTTGGGGAATAAACGACCCGGGAAGTTTTTGAGTTTTCACTTTGGTTAAAAGTGAATTTCTTAACCCGGCGGAAATACTTACTATACTATAATTGATTATCCTTATATATTTTATTATATATATGGTGTATTTGGGACGGATCAGCTTACCATCCACAGACCGATGGTCAGAAAGAGCGTACGATGAAAACATTGGAAGATATGCATTCGGCATGTACAATTAACTTTGAAGGAAACCGGGATACTATTCTACCCTTAGTAGAATTTTCATACAGCAACGGCTACCACCAGAGCGTCAATTGTGCTCCTTTCGAAGCATTATATGGAAAGAGGTGTCACCTAGGAAAGGCGTGGGACGTTTCGGTAAGAGAAGCAAGCTCTCACCGAGAAACGTAGTACTATTCAAGGTTGTCGAACGATTGGGTCCTGGTGCTTATCGTTTGCGTCTACCACAACAACTTGTAGACATTCATGACATATTCCACGTGTCAAACTTGAAGAAATGTCTGGCCGACGTAAATTTACACTTACCGCTAGAAGAAGTCAAGATCGACGACAAACTACATTTTGTTGAAAAAACTATGGAAATCATGGACCGTGAGGTCAAGAAGCTGAAAAGAGTCGGATTCCTATTGTAAAAGTTCGTTGGAATCCCCGGCGAGGACCAGAACTTACATGGGAACGAGAAGACGAGATGAAACGAAAGTATCCACAACTATTCGCGAGCGCTATAGCTTAAGACAAGCAACTGAAATTTCGGGACGAAATTCCCTTTAACAGGGAAAAACTGTGACATCCGTCAATTTTGAGGTCAGTAACCGAAAGCAAACGTATGATAATTGACTCTTTTGATTATTATTTGAGTCACTTTTATGTGGTTACATGACTTTTAGCATTTAACGCTTATCTATGTGCAACTCGTATTTCACGTCGCCTTTTATTCCGAGCCTATAAATTCTATTTTTTAATTTTATAGAATTTATTTTATTATTTTTAGTTAATTTATTAAAAATCATCGTTTTAAACATTCACAAGTCGAACTTTGGATATTTATTCATTCTAACGATCAAGAAATCAACAATTCCATATCCTAGCTTCGAGAGCTTACTTATTTTAGTTTTGTACTCTTTGACTTTTCCGCGTTTGGCTGAAACCGCGTCAAAATCGTGTTTTTGCAAACTAATAACAAGATAACTAAATATTGGGCCCAAGAACCATGAAGTATAAGTCATCCTTAATAGGCAGCAGAGATCTATTCAACAAGTGACTCACAAGTGGTATCCAGACCTGTGAAAACCTGAATAAGAAGAACAATCAATCCAGTTATAAACCTTCATCCTTCAAAACTAAACATGTCTGCATCACAAGATGAAATTCCACCACCACCACCACCTCCACCATCATCATCACAAACACCAACCCAACAAACTCCTCATACAGTATCAACCATCAAGCTGCCTATTCTCAAAAAGGGAGAATATGATATATGGGCAATGAAGATGGAACACTATTTGGCCCATACAGACTATCCAATCTGGGAGGTAATACAAAATGGGAATGGTCCTGTATCAATCACTACAGATACATCAGGACAAATTAAGGTTTTGCCTCCTAGAACTGCAGAAGAGATTGTAGCCAGAGAAAGAGAGAGAAAAGCAAGGACCACCTTGCTTATGGCCCTACCAGAAGATCATCTTGCTAAGTTCCATAAGATGACTGATGCAAAAGAGATGTGGGATGCCATCAAATCTAGATTTGGTGGAAATGACGAATCCAAGAAAATGCAGAAGTATATCTTGAAGCAACAGTTTGAAGGATTCTCTGTATCCAACACAGAAGGGCTTCACAAAGGCTATGACAGGTTCCAAAGTCTCCTGAGTCAGTTAGAGATTCATGGAGCAGGTGTATCTACTGAGGATGCAAATCAAAAATTTCTAAGATCTCTACCTTCTGCCTGGTCACAAGTTTCCTTGATAATGAGGACCAAACCAGGAGTGGACAGTCTAAGTTTTGATGATTTGTACAATAATCTAAGAGTCTTTGAGAGTGATATAAAAGGCTCTACTGCATCATCCTCTAGCCCGCAAAATGTAGCTTTTGTCTCTGAGAACACTAGCAGTACTAATGAAGTTAGTACCGCTTATTGTGTTCCCAATCTTTCTGGTCAAAACTCAAAGTATGAACAAACTTCATCATACTCATTACTTGCTAATCAATCAAGTTGCCCTCAACTGGATCATGAGGACTTGGAACAGATTGATGAATATGACCTTGAAGAAATGGACTTGAAGTGGCAAGTGGCCATGATCTCAATGAGAATGAAAAAGTTTTACAAGAAGACTGGTAGAAAGCTACAATTTGATGCAAAAGAACCTGTTGGCTTTGATAAAACCAAAGTGGAATGCTACAATTGCCACAAAACAGGGCATTTTGCTAGAGAGTGTAGAATCAAGGGAACTCAAGATAACAGGAGGAGGGATGCATGGAATTCTGGAAACAAGGATGGGAGCAGAACTGGACAGAAGGAGGATTCTAAAGCATTGGTGACAATTGATGGAGAAGGTGTAGATTGGACAAATCATTCAGAAGATGAAGATTATGCTTTGATGGCTTGCAACAGCTCAGACTCAGACACAGAGGTAATTTCTTGTTCAACTAAGTGTAAAGAGTCTTATGCTAATCTTAAAAAACTATATGATGCTCAGAGAGAACAACTTAGTGATGCAAGCATAGAAATAAAAGCATATTCTCAAGGTCTTAAGAAAGTAAAAGCACAGTTAGTTGCTCATCAACAAGGTCAACTTTGGTATGAACAAAAGATAAAGTTTATGAAAATAGATTTAGATGATAAAACAGATGTTCTCACATACCATAAGAAATTGTTGGCAGAAGCTCAAAAAGAAAAAGATGATTTAAAAGCTAAAGTAGAAAAATAGCACCATTCCTCTAAGAATCTTGGTAAACTGCTAAATTCTCAGATGAGTGACTATGATAAATTTGGGCTTGGGTATGGTGATCACAGATATAATGGCATTTTAAGTTATGAAAATGAGGTTTTACAAAGTGTATTTAAGGGAAATGAAAGTGATTTTGATAATCTACCTTTGAATGATAGGCTTATTAAAACAGGTGAAATGCATGTTATACCCCCACCCATGACAGGGAATTACATGCCTTCAGGACCTGATGTAGAAATAGATGATTCTAAGTTTACCTATGGTCCAAAACAGACTCAACCTAGTGAATCTGAATCCCAAACAAGTGAATTTGATACATGTGACTCTAACATTAATACAGAACCCTCTGAATTAGTGTCTAAACCAGTTGTCAATGAATCTGATGTAGAATGTCAACCTAAGATCTGGTCTGATGCTCCTATCATTGAGGAGTATGAACCAGATAGTGAAGATGAGTGTGTGGCTATACCAACAAAACAACAAAAAACACCTAGTTTTGCTAACCAGCAAGTAAAAACTCCTAGGGAAAATGTTAAGAGTCAGTTCACACATAGTCAAAAACCTAAGGTTAACAAGAAAGAGTTGGGGTATGGGTTTCCTGCTAGAGCATGTTTTGTTTGTGGTAGTTTTTAGTCCATTTAATAAGAGATTGTGCTTTTCATGAAAAAAGGAGGATAAGATAGTCGAACTAACAAACAAAAGATGGCTAATGGGTAATGGGATTTTTAGGGGATAGTAAACCAAAATGGAACAAAGTGCAAAGCGTGAATAAACAAAACCAAATTTGTTTCCTGACAGCAGTACTAATAAACTGGAAAAATTCCAGGTTAGTACTGCTAGAGGCCAGCATAACTAACATTTTTAGTAACTAGCTAGAAATGTTTTAAAACAGACAAGTCAGTACTAAACTACAACTACTAGCCTATGAAAGTAAATACTTTTATCAGCCTAATATGAATAAGTTAGACCAGCAAATTTTTTTTACAAAAACTCTAATTCAGGCTTTCAAAAAGACAACAGGACTTAGAACAGATTTTTCAAAACAAAAAAAAGTTAATACTCTTAAGGTAAATACAGTTAGTACTATTGGGGGAAAAAGGGAAATTGCTATTAAGCCCTCAACAGGTTGTAATTAGACACCACAAATATACAACTGGTATAACTTCTCCAAATACAATGGTGGATCCAATCTTAGAAACAGTGACACTTTTAAAGATCCACTAGGCAGACTTCAGCCCAAACATGCTTTGGGTCCCCAGAGATTCCTAATTCTCTTTCATTTATGTGCAGGATTATCCATATAGAGCTCTAAAGAATAAAGGTATTGTTGATATGGAGGTTCCAGGCAAGACTGGGAAACAAGGGCCGACCTTGCGAATTCAAGACTTTAATGGTGGCCCTGTTGCTTTTGGAGGTAGTAAAGGTTATATTACTGGGAAAGGTAAAATAAAAACTGGTAAATTAGATTTTGAGGATGTATGCTTTATGAAAGAACTTTAGCATTTCAATCTCTTTTCTATGTCACAAATGTGTGACAAAAAGAACAAGGTTCTGTTTACTGACTCTGAATGTCTTGTTTTGTCTCCTGAATTTCAGTTACCTGATGAAAATCATGTCTTACTTAAATGTCCTAGAAAACACAATATGTACAGTTTTCAATTTAGAGAACATTGTTCCTTCCAGGGAGGTTTTGCTTGTTAATTAACAAAGGCTACAACTATGAATCTAACAAAGGCATATGGAGTGGGTTAGGTTGGGTCATGTAAATTTCAAAAATCTAAACAAACTTGTAAAGGGAAACCTTGTAAGAGATTTACCTTCAAAGCTTTTTCAAAATGACCACACTTGTGTTGCTTGTCAGAAAGGAAAGCAACACAAGGCCTCCTGTAAGGCCAAAGCAGTAAGGTCTATTAGCCATACTCTACAACTTCTTCATATGGATTTATTTGGACCTACATTTGTAAGACATTTATAAAAGAAACCATAAGACCTATTGTCTGTTATTCAACACTGATGATTTTAGCAGGTTTAGTTGGTATTTTTTCTTAAGAACTAAGGATGAAACTAGTGCAATCCTTAAGGAATTTATAAGACAGATAGAGAACCAATTAAATCAAAAAGTTAAAACTATCAGAAGTGATAATGGTACAGAATTTAAGAACAAAGATGTTATTGAATTATGTGGGTTAAAGGGGATCAAGAGAGAATATAACAATGCCAGAACTCTACAACAAAATGGAGTTGCTGAGAGAAAGAACAGGACCCTTATTGAGGCTGCTAGGACCATGCTTGCAGATTCATTTTTACCTAACACTTTTTAGCTGAAAGCAGTTTAGTACTTCTTCTTAGTTCTAAATAGGGTATTAGTGACCAAGCCTCATAATAAGACACCTTATGAACTTTTAACTGGTAAACTACCAATTATAAGTTATATAAGACCTTTTGGGTGCCATGTGACCATCTTGAATACCATTGACCACCTGGGCAAGTTTGCTGGCAAATCAGATGAAGGGTTTTTAGTTGGGTATTCTCTACAAAGCAAGGCTTTTAGAGTATACAATTTAGAAACCAAAAGAGTTGAAGAAAACCTGCACATCACCTTTTTAGAAAACAAACCTAATGTTGCAGGGAAAGGACCAACTTGGCTTTTTGATCTTGATTATTTAACTGATTCTATGAATTATCATCCTGTTAGATCAGAGAATCAAGCTAACCTACATGCAGGTCAACAAGAAGCTAACCAAAATGCAGGTACAGAAGACATTATTGATGCAGGGGATTCTGAAAAAGAAGATGAATCTGATCAAGACTGCTTTGTACTGCCAATTTGGCCTTCTTATTCTTCAACAACTCCTGCTTTAAAATCAGATGATAAGAGAGAAGGTCCAAGAGAGGAAGAACAAGTCTTTATGGATGAACTTGAAAGACTTAAGAGGCAAGAAAAGGAAGCTAATGAGGAAGCTGAAACTCTCAGGAAGAAGTTTGAGACCTTGGTTATTCAAGAAGGAGCTGCTAAGACTAGCAGTACTAACATTTTTAGTACTGTTAGCACACCAGCTAAAGCTAGCAGTACTAACCTTGTTAATACTGTTAGCATACCAGTTAGTACCGCCAGTCCTAATGAGGGACTATCTCTTTCTGATCCAACAAATCCTGAAGAAGATGATTCAGAAATACCTCCTCTTGAGGATATTTATCAAAATTCCACTGATGGTATCTTCACTACTTCATCTTTTGATGATGAGGGTGCAGTGGCTGACTTCACAAACTTGGAAACTGTTGTGAATGTTAGTCCTATTCCCACATCAAGGATTCACTCTTCTCATCCTTCAGCACTTATTCTAGGAGATCCAACCTCAGCAGTTCAAACAAGAAGCAAAGTGAATAAAAGCTCTGGAGCCCATGCTTTTCTTAGCTATGTTCAAAAGCAAAAGAGAAATAATCATAAGGACTTCCAGCATTGTTTATTTGCTTGCTTTCTATCTCAAAATGAACCCAAGAAGATTTCAGAAGCACTTGAAGATGAAAGTGGGTTTATGCCTATCAAGAAGAAATGTTGTAGTTTAAAATACAGAAGGTTTAGGTTTATAGTTGAATTTGCCTTATGGGACGAAGGCTAATCGGTACCGAAGTGGGTGTATTGAAATAAGAAGGATGAAAGAGGAGTTGTTGTCAGAAATAAAGCAAGGTTAGTTACTCAGGGACATATGCAAGAGGAAGGGATAGACTATGATGAGGTTTTTGCTCCTGTGGCTAAGATTGAAGCCATAAGGATCTTTTTGGCCTTTGCCTCATACATGGGTTTTATAGTCTATCAAATGGATGTCAAAAGTGCCTTTCTTTATGGGAAAATTGATGAAGAGGTATATGTGTCTCAACCACCAGGTTTTCTAGATCCTAAATATCCTCAGAAAGTCTATAAAGTTGTAAAAGCTCTCTATGGGCTACATCAAGCTCCCAGAGCCTGGTATGCCACTTTATCTGCTTTCTTGCTGAAGAATGGATACAGAAGAGGAACTATTGACAAAACTCTCTTTCTAAAGAAGGACAAAAAGGATATCATTCTATTTCAAGTTTATGTTGATGATATCATCTTTGGGTCTACAAAGAAATCTTGGTGTGATGAGTTTGAAGCTTTAATGAAGAGTAGATTTCAGATGAGTTCAATGGGAGAGCTCACTTTCTTTCTTGGATTACCAGTCAAACAGAAGGAAGATGGTATTTTTATTAGTCAAGATAAATATGTTGCCGAAATCCTAAAGAAGTTTAACTTTGCAAGTGTAAAGACTGCTAGTACACCAATTGAGACTCAAAAGCCTTTAGTCAAGGATGAGGAAGCCAGTGATGTGGATGTTCATCTCTACAGGTCCATGATTGGCTCTTTAATGTACTTGAATGCTTCTAGGCCAAATATTATGTTTGCAGTCTGTGCTTTTTCTAGGTTTTAGGTCACTCCAAAGACCTCCCATCTAAGTGCTGTCAAGAGAATTTTTAGGTATCTAAAGGGCAAACCCAAACTGGGCCTTTGGTATCCTAGAGTATCTACATTTGACGTGGAATCCTACTCAGATAGTGACTATGCTGGAGCAAATCTTGACAGGAAATCCATAACAGGAGGTTGTCAATATCTTGGCAGGAGACTCATTTCTTGGCAGTGCAAAAAGCAAACCATTATGGCTACTTCAACTACAGAAGTAGAATATGTTGCTGCTGCAAGCTGTTGTGGGCAAGTTTTGTGGATTCAAAATCAAATGTTAGACTATGGGTTCAACTTCATGAACACAAAAATCTACATTGATAATGAAAGCACCATTTGCATTGTAAAGAATCCAGTATACCATTCCAAAACAAAGCACATTGCAATTAGGCACCATTTCATAAGAGATGCTTATGAGAAGAAACTTATTCAGGTGCTTAAAATCCACACTGATGACAATGTAGCTGATCTACTAACCAAGGCATTTGATGTTAGCAGGTTTTAGTTCTTGGTTGTTACTATTGGGATGGTAAATCCATAAGTTGCATTGGTTAAAGGGAGGCAAACTTATTGTGTTGTATAGTTTGTATGAAGAAACATGTTAACCATAGTTGATGTATTTACAGAGGTTTGATAACACTTAGAGAGTAAATTGAGGAGAGTTACTGATGGTATTGAAGCACTACTGATACCTACATTGTTCATTCTTTGGTTGGACAAAGTTAGTACTGATAGTGCAAAGTTAGTACCGCTGGGCAAAGTTTGTACCGCTATAGAGACGTTGGAGAAAAATACCACCAAGGGTACAAAGTGTAAATTGAAATAGTTTCCTTGAAATTAGGTCTCCTAAACCTATATAAACCCATCTCAATTGCGTAGTTCCCTACGCAATCTCTCTCTAACATACATTCGCATTTACAAGCCCTAATATCTCTATTACCGACGATCTCTCTTTCAAGTACAATGGCTGTTCTTGATTCATGTCCGAAGCATAACATGGTCGCGTATCTGGAGAAGTCTGAAGGGAATGCAGAGTTTCACGAAATCATTGATTTTCTTAAGCGCAGTTCCATTCATCATGCTCTCACTGTAAGTCCTATTATATCTACTACATTTGTTGAATAGCTTTGTACGTCTGCTAAGTCCAAAACAATCAACAATGTTAGGCACATTACCGCCAAAGTAGCTGGCAAGTTTGTGTCCTATCTCACTTAGGCTAATCAATAAAAGTGATCGATCTTATTTTTGATGATGCTGATGGGATAGACACATTACCAAATCAAGCTATCTTTAATGCTATTCAGCTTATGGGATATGAAGGGGATTTAACTGTGTTAACATTTAATAAAGCTTTGTTTTCACCCCAATGGAGGTTTTTATTTCACACAATTAATCATTGTTTAAGCTCCAAAAGTACCTCTTGGGATCAAATTCCTACAAATATTGCCACTGCTGTAATTTGTTTAACAACTAATCAAAAGTATAATTTTTCCAAATTAATTTTTGATGGTATGCTTAGACATCTAGAGGCTAAGAAGAAGTTTGTCATGTATCCTCGTTTTATTTCTATATTTTTAGGTAGAATATTAGCTAATATAGATGTACCTTTAGATCACTTTCCTGTAAATAGTTTAACTAGTAAAGTTTTTTCTTTTATGATAAAGAAGGGCAAACATTTCTCAGGCAAAGTTACACCTTTGTTTGATACTATGTTGGTCCAACCAACTCAGGATGAGGGTGCTTCCTCAGAAAGACTATCTGATGAACAACCATCACCCTCTCCTGCACCCACTAGTGAAGTCCCAAATGAGTCACTGCCTGACTCATTTTCTGCTCAACCTAGTGAGGAACCTTTTGAGCAACAACCTGACCCTTCCCCAAGACCTTCACCCAGACCTTCACCCAGACCTTCACCAAGACCTTCACCCACTCCTATTATTCCTGATTCAATCCCAGAACCTACTGGTGAGAATCTTGAAGATCATTCATCCAATGATACATCCCTTTCAGGGAATGAGGATGACATGACTCTTCAAAATGTCTATGATCTTTGTATCTCTTTATGTCAACAGGTTTCAGATCAAGCCAAGGAAATCAAACTCTTGAAGGCTAAGATCAACAAGCTCAAGAAGCATCAAACATCACAAAGCATATCTGAAGACTGTCTCATTGCAGCAAAGATTCCCAAGGAAGAGCTTCTCAAAGAAACATAGGGTGCACAAAGAGTCTGTATCCAAACAAGGGAGGAAGATTGCAAAAGGAGAATCATCAGTTCAAAGAGATCCTCTGTTTGATGTAATGCCTGAAGATAAAATTGATCACATGGAAACAGAAAATGCTCAAAGTGAAGGGAGGACAAGAGAAATGGTGGATGAAGACAAGGAGTTTGATGAAGTTAGACTTAGTACTGAAGATGTAGTTAGTACTGACAAGGAAGGAGTTAGTACCGACTTTGAAAAAGTTAGTACTGACAGACCAATAGTTAGTACTGACGGATCCAAAGTTAGTACTGATGAACAAGTTGAAGGTACTGAAGAGATCTTTGAAGGTACTGAAGAGCAAAGAGAAGGTACTGAAGAGAAAGTTGAAAGTACTGCTGGGCAAATAAAAGGTACTGAAGATCAAACTAAGGAAGAAATTGCTACTCAAGCCTCTCAAACATCCACTCAAACACCCACTTCTATGATATTTGGTGATGATGAAACAATAGCTACACTTCTCCTCAACATGAGTCAAGCCAAAGCTATTTCCAAAGAAAAAGAGAAAGGTGTAGAACTGAAGGATGTTGAAGATACTGATAGACCTAAAACTACTTCTACAAGATCAACACTCACATTAAAACCTCTTCCAAAGATTGATCCTAAAGACAAAGGGAAGAAGAAGATTGAAGAGGATGATGAATCTGAAAGTGAAGATGATGATATTCCTCAAGCTGTGAAGAAATTCAAACAACTTGAGAGTGATGAAGAGTTGGCAAGGAAAGTTCAACAAGAATGGGAAGCTGAAGAGGAGAAAAATAGATTGGCTGAAGAAGAAGCAACAAATGAAGCTCTCATTAAAAACTTTGATGATATCAAGGCAAGAATTGAGGCAGACAGAATTCTAGCTGAGAAGCTTCAAGAGCAAGAAAGAGAGCAGTTCACAATAGAAGAAAGAGCAAAGTTCCTTCATGATACAATTGCTGCTCAGAGAAAATTCCTTGCTCAACAAAGATCAGAGGCCATAAGAAACAGACCTCCAACCAAAAATCAATTAAGAAATCAGATGATGACCTACCTAAAGCATGTGGGGAACTTCAAACATTCTGAGTTGAAAAGTAAAAAGTTTGAAGACATACAAGCAATGTATGAAAAGATAAAAAGGTCAGATAAAGATTTCATTGCTATTGGGTCTATTAAAGATGAAAGCCTAATCAAAAGAATGAATAAGAAAGATTCCTCGAAAGAAAAAGAAGTCAATGAAGAGGATGAAGAAGAAGAGAAGTTAAAAAAGAGAAAGCTGGGTACAAAGAAAAAGATGAAGTCAAGGAAAAGAATATTCAAACAAGATACTTCTCAAGATGACCCATCTGACACTGAGAAAGAGAATGAAGAGCTGAGATTGTGCTTGACAATAGCTCCAAATGAGGACAAGGAAGTAGATTATGAAGTACTTGACAATGTTTAACAATAGCTCCAGATAAGGATAAGGAAGTAGACTATGAAATTCTTGACAAGAAGTATCCAATCATTGACTGGAAGACTGAGAATCTTGGCACTAAACCACAGTTTGATGAATCTAAAAGATTAGAAGAGATCAATCTGAATGTGGTAACAAGAAGTAATGGTCAAAAGAGAAGCTTCAGCACATTGATGAGAGTGCTTTCAGTGTTTGATAGAGAAGATTTGAATGCTGTATATAAACTTGTGATGGACATATATCAAGATAAAATTCCTGAAGGTTTTGATAAAGTTATTTGGGGAGATTTAATAGTTATGTTCAATCCAGAAGAACAAGATGAGTTTTGGAACTCACAGCATGAATGAAATATAATCAGTTGGAAGCTGCACAGTTCCTCAGGGGTACACACATTGATGACTGATGAAGGATTAGTCATTCACATGCTAATAGAAAAGAAGTATCCTTTAAAGAAGGACATAGTGGTGCAAATGTTAAAGATAAAATTGGATTCTGAAGAAGAAAGTACAATGGCATTGGAATTGATAAGATTTATCAAGAAGATACTTGCTGATTTAGAATCTAAAGAATAAGACTGATGGAAGTGAGAAGGGATTGAGTGTTGGCTAACCACCACACAACAAATGGTTATCAATTCACCATGCTTAACAGGCATAAGAATTGGCTAGTCCAAACACAAACGGTATTTGGTAAAGACAAATCAAATTCGCATCTGTTTGTTTTTGTTTTGTATTTTTTTATAATAATACCTTAACATTTAAATATTTTTTGTTGTGATGATTTTCTTTTTTTTTTTTTTTTTTTGGTGTTTTGTTTTTTTTTGTGAGTACATTAAACAAACTACTGATTGATTTGTTTTTTTTGTTTTGTTTGAATTTGTTTTTTTTTGATTTTTGTTTTGTTTGACTACACACATATTCTTTTTTTTTTTGAAATTGTTTTTGTTGTTTTGTTTTTAATTGTTTTTTACCTTTGTTTCTTTTCTTTTGTTTTTGTTTTGTTTTCAAAACTTCCTTGTTGTTTTTTTCTTGACTTGTTGTTTTTTTCGTAGTGTTTTTTTGTTTTTGTTTGTTGACTGTTTTTTTTTTGTTGTTTTTTTTTCTTGTTAGTTGTTTTTTTTTTGTTTTTTTTTTTTTTGTGTTGTGATGGTAGGACCAGTTTACAAAAATGTATGGTAAGTAACTACCCATATTCTTAGGTGAAGAGTTATCTATCCCGAGCCAAGGTACTAGTAAGGAACATCAAATCCGTTAATGGCTAGTGTTTGCCAAAAACTACAAAGCCAACTTAGTTGGATTGTAGGTATCAAGATGTTGTTGAGTAGCTGAAAAGATGTTGCTAAATTGCTGAAAAGACAAGGATGCTGCTAAAGAAGGATAGAGAGTACAAGATTAAGAAAAGATAAAGAATGTTTGGATACATCCTCTGTGCATTAAAAGATCTTAAAGGATTGAAGAAACATGAAGTTAAAATAGTTTAACATTCATGTTTAAGGGAGGATTGTTAGGAATAATGTTTTCTTAACTTAGTACCGACAGTACAAATAGTTAGTACCGACAGTTATACTTAGTACCGACAGTACAAAGTAGTTAGTACTGTTAGTTAGTTAGTACCGTTAGTAGAAAGATAGTTAGTACCGTTGAGAAGATATTTAAAAGATATTTTAGAAAAAGATTTGTAAGCCTTTTAGGGTTATCCTTATTATATAAAAGGATCACCTTTGGCATAGTTAGACAGGTTGTTGTTGAAAATATATGAACAAAGAAGTTTAGCAAATCATATATCATAGTTAGCAATCTGTAATCCTCAAGAACACTTTAACAAAGTTATTATTCAGTTGTTCATTGTTCTTCTTAGTACTTGTGTTAAGATTCCGCATTAACACATTGTATTCAAGTCATTGTTTCTACATAGTCGTTTGTATTTATACATCTTGGCTGTCATCCTTTATAGGCTGCAAAGATCCATTCAGTTAGAAAGGAACCACATCGTTCTTTATGAAATGTATGTGATTGTGCTATGAAGTAACACCCATATATGTTCCGCTGCGTTATCCGAAATGGGGGTGGTTCAGTTTTGTTTCTTGCAACGAGCTTTTAGTTCTTGAATTTTTAAAATAAAAAAATAAATTCGGCATTAATTTCTCGAAATGATGATGATTCTTTTTGTTTCCAAACTTTGTCATTTTTAATCAGTTCCTGACTTTGCTGTAAAGCAAGTTCAAGATTAATTGAATGTGTTTTAAGTTTAAAAAACCTTTTTGACAATTCATTAAAGGAATTGTTTTTGACATTTTTAGTTCTTTTTGAAAGCTCATTTTCAAGACATGCACATTTTTCTAATGCCTCTAAGTAATTACATGCTAAATTTGAATGTTCATCAAGAGTCATATACACACCAAGTATATCATTCATGTGATCAACATAGTAATATTCCATGGAAAGTCAATCGATTTCATTTGAAAACTGTGTTCTTTAAGTTTTTAGTTGAGATTAAAGAGACTCTATTTCATTTTCAAGAGAGTTAAAGTATTTCAAATCTACAACCATTTCCTCTTTTAGAAGTTGATTAAATTTTTCAATACGAGTCATAAGATCATCAGCTGATGGACCAAAGTTTTATTCAATGGTACTTCTGATGACTGGATCAATATGACCATGCCAAATATTTTATTCATAACTTCTTTGCAGCATTCCACACCATCAAAAATTGACTTAACATCTTGTTTAATATTTTAAAGCATTTGAGAACTTTAACACCTTTGAGCCTACGGAGTGGATTAATCCATCTGTTTTTCTAACAAAGTTGTTTGTTTATTAAAATCCTCTTTTGAGTATACATTCTTTACAGGTGTATGACTCATTTGTGATCTTTATTAAAATCCTCTTTTGAGTATACATTCTTTTGAGTATCCATCTGTTTTTCTATTTAGCTAACTTTTCACGTTGTGGAATGAACAAATCATAAAGACTATTTAAGTTTTTATAATCAAAAGGTTTTGATTAAATCACTTAATTTTGATCGACTCTCTTGGGCAAGACGAATCATTTCGTCAGATTCGAGAGCTAACATTAAAGCAAGATTATTATTATAGCAGCCTATATCATATAGACAAGGATTCGCTCTTTGAGCTTTCTTGAGGAACTCAGGTTAACAAAACTCGTTTTACAATTACAATTAAGCATATTCATTGTTTGAACGGATTGACCTATTTTATATACAATATCATCCAAAACTTTGATTTTATTTTCCAAAGCAATGACTTTTTCAATTTCTTTGTCTTTACGAGTTTTGTAAAACTTCTTTTGAGCCTCTTTTTGTTGTGACATTATGGAGATGGTCTCTTTATGTGAAATAAGCTCTTTTTCATTTTTGAAATCATTTGATTTAAATCAATTATCTTTCGAGTATATTCATTAAATGACTTTTCAAAAGAAATTTTGTGTGACACTAGTAAACCTTTAGCTTTTGCACATTTAATTTCAACCTCTAACGCATAATTCACATCATTATATCTTTCATGTTCAGTCTGAAACTTGTCAATGTCTTTTGACGTCAATTTATTAATCTCTGCTAAATCAGTGTTTGCTTTTTTGTAATTTTTGAGTGATTGTTCTAAACATTTATTTTTGTTTTTGAATTCCTTAATTTCACTTTTCAATTTATCAACTAAAGTTTTGTTTGATGATTCAAAAAGTTTATTACGGTTTTTGCTATCATCAATTTCACATTTTAGTTTCTCAATTAAAGAAGCATGCAAATCACGTTCTTTAGCAAGATCATCATCATCCTGGTCAGCTTCTTATCCATTAATACTAATATCCAATGAATCATTAGTGATGTTGGTATCATCGTGTTCATCCAGATATGTGTCATTAACAGATTCAGGTGCTCATGAATGTTGTCTTGTCATTGGTCGACACATTATATTGATCACATCAGGTTGTACCTTTTGTAGTGGTTCAACATCAAAGATGGGTCCAGAATTATCAACAACATCTAGAATAACCTATTGAATTTGTGCCATGTACAGATAATGTGCTTCTAATTCCTTATCTTTAGGTTCATCATCAGTGTCATCCATCTAATCAACTTGGTCAACACTCAATTGAATTCCAGCTTCCTCTTGCTTACACAATAGCATCTTTTCTTTGTGATAAGCTGAATCCTTTGCCCGTTTTGGTTTCTGACATTCCCTTGCTACATGCCCATATTCCTTGCAATTATAACATTGAATCCCAGACTGCTGCACCACATGTGTACCTACATTCTCTCTAGCCCCAGCAACATTAACTACCCTCTGATTATCATACCCAGTTCCTATGTTGGTTCTTAGAGTGTTATCCTGATTTGCTATACTAGTGTTTCATGAAAATCTGAGGTTGTTGTTAGTAGGTTTGTAGATTTTCTTGAATAAAAGAGAGATTAAGGCTATGAGTTTATCAATCTCCTTCTCCTTTTACAATGCATCATCTTCAGCAACCATATCAGGTTCTTGATCATAAGTGGGTGGAGGAGAGTTGACAATTGCTTTACCTCTATTTTTGTTAGCAGCTTGTTATGATCTGGTTAAGGAATTTTGAGTGTAGTAAGTGGGATGAGCTTGTTTTTGAGCAACAAGTGCAAGTGGATTAGTAGTATGTGCTAGTCTTTCAGCTCTTATCTCATTGAATAAATTTTTTTTTATTCGGTTTTTTGTTTTTTTTTCATGGTGTTGCTTTAGGATGTTCATTAGAGTTTGTGATATACGACAGTCTTCAATTCTTGGACTTTGTTTTTTAACAAGGTCCACAAACCTTTGCCATTATGGTTGTAACTAAAGTAAAAACTAAACATTCACTTGATGATTTGCGACTTCACATGAGTTTCTGACAAGCTCATTCATCATCTTGTAGAACCTTGAGTAATACGAGTCAAGTGATTCACCATCGCGTGATTGTGAATTTCCCATAATTCCTTAATACAGACTGGTTTCAGATCTTGGGCATGATTGACTCACCCTTTTCAACTTTCAATGGCTTTCGACAACTTATAACATTATTGGACAGCTTCAATTAGGAGTAGATATCAGTATCTATCTTCTTCAGCTTCAGCATCTCAGTTGATTCCTATATTTCCTATGTAACATTCTTGGAGTTTCTCCATGTACCTCTTTGTAGTAGTTTCTGAACTACCTTCTGCAACTGGAATTGGTTCTTTCAGCCCATTTGTATTTGTAAGGTGGATTCGCAAGTCAGTAGTGGATAAGTTCATTATTAGGTTTGGTGTCTATGTATCTCTTGATTTGGGATTTCCATTGAACGTAATTACCAGGTGCTAACATTAGAGGATGATCTTTACCACCAGCTTCCATGATGGCATTGTGAAGAGCATTTGATGTTTGAGTTTGCATGGTGTTATTGGTATTTGACATTTTGATGTTGATATGAACGGATTACGGATCTTAAGTAGATAAGATTGTGTTTTTGTTGATGTGGTGTGTTGAAATTGTGATACAATTACGAACTTTGTAAGATATTAGACATTTTTAAGTGAAAGTTATAAGCTTTAACAATTGTTTGAGTGTTTTGAGTGAAAAGGACCAACGGTGCAAATTCTTTGACATTAAAGGTTTAATTAGCAAGGACTAGTATTGAAACTATTTGCACTTGGAAGGACAAATTTTGAAATTATTTAGGTTCGGTTATGTTCAGGTTCGGTGGAAGTCATTTGGTTGGTGAAGGTTCGGTTGGTGGAGGGTCGGTTGGGTGGTATAGCAGGATCAGTTAGGAGGGTCGGTTGGCAGGGTCAGTTGGGTGGGTCGGTTGGGTTGGGTCAGTTGTGAGGTTCGGTTAGGTGGTTAGAGAGCTGGGTACAGTGGTGCCATTGGTACAATAATTACCAAAAAGTGGTTCCATGTCAACAAAAACCACAACGGCACCAGAAATCCTTTGGCACCACATTTTGGCAGGTATCCGTTGGCACCAGAAATCTGGTGCCGTTGGAAAATTTTTTTTTTCATTTACATAAAAATAAAAATACACAATATAACTAAAATTAAATTCATTAAAATAAAAACATTACATTAAATAAATAAAAACCATTACATAGAAATTAAAAAAATACGAAAAAGACATTAAAATTAAAAAAAATAAAGTTAACGATACGCGTCGACTAGTTTGGTGGTGGATATAACGCTCGGACTCGTGCCTTTTGGGTGTTGATGATAGCTGCGTCGACCGGATCCATCCCGCATGTGTCGATTTGTAGCACATTCATGTCCTCGGCAATCCTTTGAGAATGGTATAACCTCATTCTCTCGTTCGTCTCTCACTCGATAACCTCTATTTTTGCTTTGTAGTTTGATATGTGTGAAAAACACATATCCTTTTTATATAAAAAATGACCCATAAAAGACAAAATTATGCTTAAAATGCTTGTATATTGCTTGTTTTGTCTTTGTGATTGCGTATGTACGGATATAGCAAAAATCGCAAGAAAACGGTCAAAGCCGGACAAACATGGACACGAGAACGGAATTGAGTGTACAAAAGCCGGGAAAATGCTATCATGGTCAACTTTGGTCAACTAAAAGTCAACTCATATTCAACTCTGGTTAATCACAAGAAGACAAAATCTATCAAAATCCCACAAATACCCTTAAAGTTAAACCAAATTATAACCCTTAAACCCTAACACCGTTATCTTTTTATTAATAAAAGATAACGATCGTTATCTCTTGTTAAAACCTATAATCACACAACCTGTTACCCCTTATAAACCCCTGGCCCAAATCTTTATAAATAAGCCCAAAGTCAAAATAAACGCACCCTTTTATAAGTTTTTACGCGGGAAGTTTTGTTTTAACTGTTCATCATCTTCAACGTTTAACCATGAGTTAAATTCAAAGGGCAAATTAAAATTGGTGATGTGGCAGCATAATTCAAGTACCAAGCAGTGATATGGCAAAGCAAAATGTCACCAAGCTCCCTTATTGGTCAATTTTAGATGAAGGAATCACACGTGGATTCAAGGAAGCACACATTGATAAGGGATTTTACACTAAATTACTTGCAAAAGAAACACAAAAGGGGTCTGACACACGCATGCCACGTTGGCAATCCGTGTGCTCCAAAATCAATCCAACGGTGAAAAATAAAGATCTTATGATTGAGATGAAGGAAGGGTGTGGATTCAAGGAGCGACTAACAAACTCAAGGGCCTAGAAGCTTCTCTCAGGCCTATAAATAGCAAGGCTCACTCACTCACAGAAAAGAAAATCATCTAGGAGTAGTTTTAAATTTAGCTTATTAATGTAGCTTATTTCACTGTAATTTTCAGCTTCTTTAGATAAATGTTAATTTTTCTTTTTCAAACTTGTAAATCAGTAATCTTTATTCAATAAAAGATGTTTTATTGTCATTTAAGTTAATGTGTTTCATAGTTTTAATAAAGGGTAATAAGCTCATAATTGCTCTTCACTTAGCTCAACAGTTGTCATAAGCTTACAATTCCTTAGTTAGCTCTAATACGCTTAAACTAAGCTTAATAGAACAAAGTCTCCCCTAAAAATTACACAGTCATATAAGGATGATGAACCAAACAGGGAAGGGTTCATGGACTCTACTGGCTTATTCTAAATAAGCCAGAGCTTGTTGATATAAGCTCTAAGTGAGCTCTCATCTCTGTTTAGCTGGGATTTCAGGTTTTGCAATAATTTATCTTTTTCATCTTTAAAATATTAGCTTATTTATGAATTTTAGCTTTTCTTGCTTAATGTTTGCTTATTATGCTTATCTTTGCTTAGTGTAGCTTATTAATGTTCTTATTATAGTTGATTTATGCTTATTTTATTTTACTTGTAGTCTTAAATCTTAGATTTCATATTCTGCCTTAAAATCAGTATAAAAAACCAAAAATACTAGTTTAGCATAATTAGTAGCTTATAGATTCTAGCTTATTTGCTTATTGATATTTGTTAATTAGGGTTGTTTTAAGCTTATCATAATCTGGTAATTGAACTTTTCTCTCTAAATCTAAATTCTATAAGCTAAAAATGTGTGTTAAGAATTTAAGGGGGTGTTTGGGACATACAATACTAACTAAGGTTAGTACTGTTTGAGCCTATTTGTTCTTTTAAATTAAATTTAACTTGCAAATTTAAGTTTATAGGATTAGATTTTGGAGTTAATTTCTGTTTAAACTGTTTCATGGAGTTAAATTGCTAGGCTTTATTGTGATCAAGTATTTTTAGTATAAGTACGCTTGTAGCTCAAATCTGTTAGAATGTCTTGAAGTTGCTGTCTTGTTCTCTATTAAGTGTTTTAAATTGCATTTTGAGCATTGTTCTTTAAGTGTGCATGCAGTAGTTTTGTGCATTTGATGTTAACTGCATCAGGTAGGGTAAATAGCTAAAGGTCATTTGCATCATAATAATCAGAGGTAGATTTAGGAATTATAGGACTTAATTTTCAGGCATAAGAGAATTTTAGGACATATTTAATGAGTTGCACTTAGTTTTAAAAAAATAAGTTCATTGGATTATCTGGTTTTAGCTGTTCAATTAAGCCATTTTTTTCTTTTTAAACCAAATTTTTTTTTTTACTCAGCATGTTTTGAGTTTTTAAGTCATTTTCAGTCAGCTTTTTCATTAAGCAATTTGATTTTAAAATAAAATTCAAAAGTAGTTTTTAGAAGTTTGTTAGTTGTAGTTTTAAATTTGTATAAGCTAATAGTCCATAAGGATCTATTAGCTTATTGAAAAATAAGCTCAAAGGTCTTTCCCAGGGACTGTTTGAATTTTCAGTTAGTGCTTATGAGTTATCTGTTAAAGTCAGCTTAAGTCCTTTCCTTTTTAGCTTATTATCTATTTCACATTTGACTTATTAGGTTAGAATTAGGTTCATAGCTAGCTTAATATTTATCTTAATTTAGCTTTTTGAGTATTAAAGTTTTGAAAAAGTAAGAAAAATATAAGCTTAGTGTCCTATCAAGTTAATAAGCTATTTTCTGGCTTATTTCTGTGTTTGAAAAAAAGTTGCTTTTACAAAAGTTATTAGTTTATAGCTTATCTTCATTTTTGTTTTTTTACCTTTTTCAAAAAAATAAAAAATTTGCAAAAAGCTAGGCCTGGGACTCGAACCCACGACTTTGCCCTCACACACACATAGTCTTACCGTTTTGCTTCATTAGCTCATCCATTCTCTTTTCCTTTCATTAAAGTCTTATACACATTTTAGTTTTTAGCTTTTAAAATAAGCCGTAGCTTATTGAGGCCATTTCCCAGCTTATTAGTTAAGCTGGGCGTTTGCTTTTATTTTTCTCTTATTCCTTACATCATTTAGCACTTTTTGTGATTTTTCTGGATTTTTCGCATTAATAGTTTAATTTTTATCATTTTTCTTAGTTTAAAATTTTCAAAAATCAATAAAAAATAGAAAAATAATTTTTAAAAATACAAAAAATAATTTTTAGATTTAGAATAATTACTTTAAGGTTTACATGCATTAAAATCATTCTTGTCATTTTTAGATTTTTAATTTCATTTTTAAGTTTTTAATTTAGTTTTATAAAATAGGATTTTATTATAAAAAATAGTTATCTGAGTTTTTATCATTCCTTAGATTTTTCTAGAGTTTAAAATCATTTTTTTAGAATTTTTAAGATTAATTTCGTTATTTTTTTCTAATTCAATAAATTTGAGTTTTAATTCATATGAAAAATTAAAAAATAAAATAAAATAATTTTCTTTTTCTTAAAAATTTCCCTTTTGTATTAAATTCTAGGTTAGAAGTAATTTGCATTAGTAGGATTTAAATTTGTCATCCTTGCTTATTGGTCGCGTTTTCTTCGTACCCGTTATTTGTTTTCGTGTTTTATTGTTTAGTTTGCTTATTTGAATTGTTTTTAATTCATAGAAATAGATAGTCAAATCAATCTTCGATTCTATTCAAATCATTGTCCGAATTCAAACGTGGTTTTAATTTCATAAATCGTTGGGGAAATAACGACTCGGGAATCATACTTCCCGGTTAATATACGTATAATTATATTTGTGAAGATTTTCCGTTCTACCTTTGTCCTCAAGGGTAGTTTGGTAATTTTTTCATATTATATTTTATAATTACGTATATAAGATTGCTGCAATCAATTTTTGGCGTCGTTGCCGGGGAATTGTGATTAAGATTCTTTCGTTTGAAGTTTGTCGATCGTGATTTGGAGAACCTTTCGTCTTCGAAAGTTACGCTTTTAAGAAAATCAAAAATAAAAAAAATAAAAAAATATAAAAAGTAAAAAATACTTTTCTTTTCTTTTTAGTATAAGTTTAAAAACAAAAATACAAAAAAAAACTTGCTCTTTAAATTTTTCTCGTTAATTATTGAATATTTAAAAAGATACAAAGTTGGTAAAAGAGCACCAACAAATAATACCTTCAATTGAGGTATTATCTATAATAAGTCCAACTCGATAAAAGATTTAAAAAGTACCATTTGTGTCACTTACGAAATACGGCTCACCTTAAAAAGTAAAATTTTTAAGAGCTACCGTGAAGGAAGTTTGATTATTTGGTTCAAGTTGTCTATCTCGTTGTCCGTTAAAATTAAATTGTGAATAAACTTTGGAAAAACAAAAGTATTTTTTTTATTTTCTTTAAATAGTGCATGCGCACTAGGCGTTCCAATTATTCCTAATAATTCAAAAGACACATTCCAAGACGTCGAAGAGACAAGTTTCTAACATAGTCGAACCCGAGATTCGAACTATTGTTGAAATGGCGGAACGTACCATGGATAGAGCTACTCCGGGCACCCACGGAAGGGTACGGAGAAGCTATTGTTTTACCAGAAATCAATGCGGATCATTTTGAGATAAAGACGAATTCGTTCAATTGGTTCTTGCGAACCGTTTGTACGGTTATGTCGTGAGAATGGACAATCCTATGTCATATCAATAGTTTTAAAAGGATTACCTCGACTTCGATTTAGGAATGTGCCAAACGATGTGATTAAGCTTATGATGTTTCCATATTCGCTCAAGGGGCGCGCTAAAATTTGGTACGAGAAAGAACCACCAAATTCGATCTTGACTTGGGAGGATCTCGTACCATGTTCGTTAACCATTTTTCCCTCTTCGAAAAACCACTCACTTAGAATGAAATTTCTTCGATTTACCAAAAAATTTTAGGAATACTTATAGTGAAGCATGGAAACGATTTAAGGAGTTGCTTAGAGCTTGTCCCCATCACGATTTATGGAGTTAACTCAAGTTGATACCTTTTATAAGGGTTTAAACTCGAGAATAAAACAAGACTCTTAAATGCCGCGAACGGGTGGAAATCTTTTTTTGTAATGTTTAAGACGACTAGAGAGGCTTTTAAACCTATTGAGAATAATCCAAAAGTTCGTTATTCACGTAATAGATCAAATGCTTCTAGGATGAATGCTACTTCTAGTAAAACGGATGAGAGAATTGATAAGCTTGCAGATCAACTTTCGACCTTAGTCGAGATTGTTTCTAAAAAAGTTGTCACTCCCGCTCCGGTTAAAGCGGTTGAGGAAAATTGGTTACTCTTTGTGGGTGCCATTCTTGGTATAATTGTTTCGGCTACCGCAATAAAATCAGAGGCTAGTGGTTTGTTGCGACCACGGGTACCTACAATCAAATTAACCTTCCAAACCGTGTTAGTAATCAAATGACACCACCAGGTTTTGCTCCGGTGCATAAAAACAATGGTCAAAATAGGTTTAATCAGAATCAAGTTCAAGGGAATAATTTTTGGGGAAATACTTTTATGGAAATCAAGGTTTTCAGTCAAAATAATTCCTGCTTCCAAATTTTCAAACCCAAGGATTTCAAAACCAACATTTTTCAAGTGCCTAATAAATCAAGTTTCAAACAAGAGATTTCAAATGATTTTTCAAATTTCAAAAGGAATATGATCAGATGTTAAAGGAACATGCTAAATCAAATCACTCGTTGAAAGGAGACTTAAGGAATGAAATTCAAAACACGTAAATCTGAACAAGCCGTCATGATGAATCAACAAACTACTTTTCAAAATAATTTGCAAAACATGATTTGTAGATTGTTTCAAAACCAAGCCTCAACTTTGGGTACTCTTCCAAGTAATACCATTCCAAACTGAAGGGTTGAGATGAAAGCGATCACTACTCGAAATTGGTGTTGCTTGAGGGACCTCGATTCTAACTTAATCCTTCTCTAAAGAGGTAGTGGAACGATGAACTGAGGAAGACAAAGGCTTAGATGCACACAATTTCTATAGGAAGTAGCTCAAATCCCACCTCCGGTTACCCCCATTTCTATTCCGGAACCCGATGTTCCGAAGACTTTACCTAAGACCACTCCCACTCCAGAATCCGATATTCCAAAAAGTTTACCTAAGCCAAATATTCCATATCCTTCACGACGTGATGATCAAAAGTCCCGTGACAAAGCTTCGAATCAATGGTAGAAGAAAATCTTCAAATCTTTCTAGATTTGGCTTCGACATTAGACTCATTTTCGCAGATGCTTTACTTTTGATGCCAAGATTTGCTCCTACGATTAAGAGTTTGCTCATGAATAGAAAAAGTGCTTAAGTTAGCTAAGATAACCGTTTTGATCGAGAATTCGCTCGGCGATTGGCTCCTCAAAAAAAGTTAGAGATCCAGCAAAGTTTCTTATTACATGTAATTTCCCAGGAAATGTATGTATGTCACGCCTTGGACGATCATGGCTCGCGAGATAATAATCTTATGCCTCTTTTTATGTGGAAAAAGATTTTTTGCCTGACTTACACTAACTCGAAATGACTTTTAGAGTTAGCAGACCGATCGATTACTCGTCCTAAAGGACTCGCGAAGATATTTTTGTCAAAGTTGGGAATTTCTATTTTCCAATCCGACTTGTTGGTTGTTGATTTTGAAGCCGATCTCGAGTCCCTCCTCTATCCTTGGTAAGATCCTTTTTGTGGAACCTGCTGTGCTTTATTGATGTATACTAAGGAGATTCTGTTTGAGGGACGGAAATGGAGCAAGTAACTTTCATGTCGATGGACGTAAAAACATCCTCAAAAGATTTCAACGAGTCAATTAATATATGGTTAATACCTATAGTAAAAGGATTTCCTTGTTTTAAAAGGATTACCGACGAACCCGCTCTAGTTTGCTCGCCTCCACCAAAAGATGTCAACGATGAAAAAGAAAAGCAGGAAGTAAAGAATCTCGCAGAGCCGACGACTAAACGCCAAACTCGTATCACACCTTGTTTGAAGAATTTTAAAGTTATTTGCAAGAAGAGCATTTTTCATTCAAACAAAACACCTCAAGTTTCTTTGGTTTTTGCAATCACATCCACCTTATCGTCTATTAAGCCTAAGGATTCTCTCATAATAGGGGACGAGCATCTTAGTATTTTTTGTGCTGAGGAAATTGTCTCAATCCCAAGAGAATCTGAGGATACATCTAAGAGTGATAGCAAGAACGTTTTACCTTCGTGTGATGATTTATCTTCATTTAACGTTCCACATGATGACTCCGTGACTTTCTCTAACCCTCTTTTTGAATTTGATGTCAAAGTTCATCTCTAATGAATAAATAACCCTCTTTTGATAAAGTGTTAAGGACTGAGTTGCAAGGTTTATATGATTCCAACCTTGATAAGTCGACTTTCCTAGTCACACCTCTTTTTGATTCTAATAAGGATGAGTGTCTTACTCCACGAGATGACATTGAGTTTCTACTTCACCATGATCCGTGTTACTCCTATGAAAAGCGTTGTTTTTATTCTCGAGGGATTCATCAATGATCCACTTTTCGAAGAAAATGATGATTTATTTGATTTGGAATGTAAAATGAATGATTGGAAAATAATTTTATACGATGCTCCAATTGATGAGGCTGAATGTTTTGATCCAGGAGGCGATAATGATGAGATCAATGCTTTTCTAGCTATCGAAGTTCCTACGTATATTGAGGAAGGTTATTATGACTTAGAAGGAGACGTATTATATCTTAAGAGTTTGCTTAGTGATGATACCACCCATAATCTCTCTTCCGATTTATTTTTCGATCATGAACCACAACACATTGAGAATGAATCAGATCATGTTACTTTTTCTCTCAAAAGTGACCCTCTCTACCATGAGTTCATCGATGAACTTATCACGATTCCTTCAGGAATTGTTAGAGAGGCGGAAGGATTATATCATCGAATGTCGTTGCTATGCGGTTAATTCAATATTTCACGGTCACGGAAAATTCTATACAATCATCGAATTCTCTCTCCCTCATCTACTATCTCTCATTGAGGATAGTGATCCAATAGGGAAGGGATCGATATATTTTCTGGACCAGATGATTCGATACCACCAGGTATTGAAAGTGATTTTGACTCGGAAGAGGATATTATTGATAACTTGCTTAACGATGATCCCATTCCCGAATATAAACGTCTAACCTTTGACATGAAACCCGATGTGCCAGTGATAAACAATGTTGATGAGCTTAATGAAGATGAATGTTTTGACCTAGGGGGAGGTGAGATTTAAAGTTTGAAAGGTTTGAAGTTGACTATTCCTTCACATTTGTTACTCGGACTTTTCTACGTATTCGCACTTACATGAGGATTCTCCTTTACTTTCCTCACAAAAATGAGGACACCATTTTTTAAACCCGACATCTCCACTAGAATCCGGTGGCTCTCGTGGGATGGAACTTGCATGTGCTTAAATGTTTATCCAAACATTAATGAACGCCCGATTGGGATTTTCTCTTCCATTTACTTTCTCCAAGGACGAATGAATTCGGGGATCGAGTCAAGCTATGTGACTCGGTTACCAAAAATAAAGCGCTTCGTGGGAGGCACCCCATGCTTATCCATCTTCCATTTTCTTTCTTATTTTCTATTGTGATGCGAGGAGGCTTGTACTCTTCCGATTCTTGTTGTTGTTTGTACTTGTGATTGTTTGCAGGATTGATCCAAAATTTTCTAAAGACTCTCGTGTTCGGTGTTTTGTCTCGGTCCACTCGAGCTTCCTAGCCTATGCTTGCCATTAGTTTGGGGAAATCCGATATCTTTAAGATTATTATCGACTAACATCTATCTTTTAGCACACTTAATAAACGGCTAGAGATTTGGGTGATACTTTCTTCATGTTTGGATTTTGCATTAGACTTTTTGAGTTATAGTATGGGGTTTTTAGCCTTAGATTAGGAAACATTGAGGACAATGTTTGATTTTAGTATGGGGTAGTATATCTATGATATGATTTTGCCTACTTTTTCCCGTTGTTCTCACGTACCTTGTTTTCCCACAAAAATTTTAAATTTTTTAAGTCTTAATATTTAGTTTAGTGTTCATATGTAAAAAAAAATTGTATAAAAAAAATAGTTGACACGAATGTAGGCTTTCCGTTGGTGAGAACGAAAAGTAAATTTTGACCCGACCGGTTTTATATCTTAGCTTTCTCCTTAACTGAAAATAGATTGTTTTTGCTAATCTTTTATACAAGGAGCTATAAAACGCTAGTCTAGCTTGAAAAGGTCAAGCCTTTTTAAGTTCCCATAATTGATATTAAATATGCGAAGATCGATTTATTAGAGTTAAGATTGTTGTCAGTCTATGTGACTTGTTAAAGTGCCGATGTTAATTCATTAGGCTAAGTATTCACTAATTTCTTTATTAGAGATTTTAAATTGTGAAGAACAAGAGATGATAGAGTAGAGTATAAGTTTTGATGCTAAACATAGAATAGTTGGATTTCTTTAAGGCTCGTGAGTGTTAATTGTGGCTTTTTCTCCCATTAGCTTGTTTCACCTTTATATATAATTGTTTAATAAATAAGAGTTGTGCGGTTTTTTGGTTAATAATTAGTTAATAGAAGTTTTCTTTAGTTTCTTTGTGATTAGGTGAGTAATACATCAGGGAATACTAATTTGGCATTATTTTATATATATCAATTAATAAATATTTTGCTTTATCCTTAAAGGGCCTTTAGGTATATGGGTAGTAAAATCTAATAAGTAAAATTATAGCCTTATTTATTCCTTAAAGAGCCTTTAGGGTATATGGAAAGGGATTGTTGCTTAATTTTTGTCTTGTTTGTACATTAAAGAGGCCTTAGGGTATTATGGTGCAAATAGATGGATCATTTATGATTTTAAAGAGCCTTAGGGTATATGACATGAATGGTGCCTTGCTTAAGTAACCTAATGAAAGCCAAATTTTGGTCGCCTCGATGTGGACTTTAATCTTGATGACATTTGATCTTTTGAAAAGGGCTAGGAGCTAATTATTGCGACTTTACCGTTACGCTTTATTTTTGGAATTAATAAGTATCGAAACAAAGTTTTAAAGAGCCTTCGGGTATATGACTTAAATAAAATCTTGAGATACAAAATTAGGGAATAAGGGAGGAAAAGTAAGTACACAATTAGTTTTTTATGAGTAGTGTTAGCATCATAACTTGTAATTTACAATGATCTTGTTTTTAAGCTTGGTTTGGAGAGGTGAAAATCGGGGACGATGAATTTATCTTATTAGACACTTTAAGTGCTTTTTGTTCTGTGATCCTAAGAGTTATCAAAAGAATAATGAAAGCAATACATTATGTCACACAAAAATAAGTTGTAGGATGTAAATTATAAAAAAATCATAAAAATGAAAAATCTTTGAAAATGGGAAAGCGGGGTGTTTTATAACTTTTGACTTTTTAATATTCCCCATGAATTACTTTACTAAAGTTAGTGAAGTCAGCCACTGCACCCTCATCATCATAAGATGAAGTAGTAAAGATACCATCAGTAGAATTTTGATAAATATCTTCAAATGGAGGTATTTCTGAATCATCTTGTTTAGGATTTGTTGGATATCCTCTTCTTCAGAATCCCCTGCATCAATAATGTCTTTTGTACCTGCATGATGATTAGCTTCTTGTTGACCAGCATGTATGTTAGCTTGATTCTCTGATCTAACAGGATGATAGTTCATAGAATCAGTTAAGTAATCAAGATCAAAAAGCCAAGTTGGTCCTTTCCCTGCAACATTTGGTTTGTTCTCTAGAAAGGTGATGTGCAGGTTTTCTTCAACTCTTTTGGTTTCTAAATTGTATACCCTAAAAGCCTTGCTTTGTAGAGAATACCCAACTAAAAACCCTTCATCTGATTTTCTAGCAAACTTGCCCAGGTGGTCAATGGTATTCAAGATGGTTACATGGCACCCAAAAGGTCTTATATAACTTATAATTGGTATCTTACCAGTTAAAAGTTTATAAGGTGTCTTATTATGAGGCTTGGTCACTAATACCCTATTTAGAACATAACAAGCAGTACTAACTGCTTCAGCCCAAAAAGTGTTAGGTAAAAATGAATCTGCAAGCATGGTCCTAGCAGCCTCAATAAGGGTCCTGTTCTTTCTCTCAGCAACTCCATTTTGTTGTGGAGTTCTGGCATTACTGTATTCCCTCTTGATCCCTTTTGACCCACAGAATTCAATAACATCCTTGTTCTTAAATTCTGTACCATTATCACATCTAATAGTTTTAACTTTTTGATTCAATTGGTTCTCTATCTGTCTTATAAAGTCCTTAAGGATTGCACTAGTTTCATCCTTAGTTCTTAAGAAAAATACCCAACTAAACCTGCTAAAATCATCAGTGATAACTAGACAATAGGTCTTATGGTTTAAACTTCTTACAGATGTAGGTCCAAATAAATCCATATGAAGAAGTTGTAGGGTGTGGCTAATAGAGCTTACTGCTTTGGCCTTACAGGAGGCCTTGTGTTGCTTTCCTTTCTGACAAGCAACACAAGTGTGGTCATTTTGAAAAAGCTTTGAAGGTAAACCTCTTACAAGGTTTCCCTTTACAAGTTTGTTTAGGTTTTTGAAATTAACATGACCCAACCTCCTATGCCATTTGTTAGATTCATCAGTTCCTTTGAATTAAACAAGCCAATCTCCTGAAAGGAACAAGTTTCTACATTAAAACTGTACATATTGTTTTGTTTGGGGATTCTAAGTAAACTTGATTTTCATCAGGTTAACTTAAACCCAGATGACAAAACAAGACATTCAGAGGCAGTAAACAGAACCTTGTCTTATTTGTGGTCACATATTTGTGACACAGAAAAGAGATTGAAATGCTGAAAGTTCTGTTACAAAGCATACTCCTCAAAATCTAACTTACTTGTTTTAATTTTACCTTTACCTAGTGATTATAAGCTTTATACCTCCAAAAGTAATAGGGCCACCTTAAAGCTCTTGAATTCAGGCAAGGTAAGCCTTGTTCCCAGTCATGTGCCTGGAACATCCACTATCAACAATTCCTTTATTCTTTAGAGCTCTATGTGGATAATCCTGCACATTAAAAGAAAGAGATTAGAATCTCTTTAGGGACCCAAGCTGTTCTGGGCTTGAGGCTGCCTAGTGGATTTTGAAAGTGTAACCAATTTTCTAGATTGGATTCACCTATTGTATTTAGAGACATTGTGCCAGTTGTATCTTGTGGTCTCCAAATTATAACCTGCTGAGGGTTCTTAACAGCAAGTTTCCCTTTTCCCCCCAACAGTACTAACTGCATTTACCTTAGCAGCATTAACTTTTTGTTTTGAAAAATCTGTTCTAAGTACTGTTGTCTTTTTGAAAGGCCTTGAGGATGATGAATGAGTTTTGTAAAAAACATTTGCTGGTCTAACTCTATTCACAATGGGCTTAACAGTATTAACTTTCATGGCAGTACTAGTTAGTACTGTCTGTCTGTTAAAACTTTGCCTAGCAGTACTAAATTTTTTAGTACTGCTAGCTTTAGCAGTATTAACTGGAATTTTACCAGTTCTAGTTAGTACTGCTGAAGGAACAAATTGGTTTTGTTTATTCACTCTTTGCACATTATTCCAACCATTGTTTAAGTCAGCCTTTTTTTGCCATCCTCTTCTCATGGAAATCATAATCTCTAATTAAATGATTAAGACTAACCAGCATAACAAAATTGCTCTTACAGTATACCCATCCCCAAACTTGTCTTTTCAACTTTAGGTTTTTGAACTATGTGTGAATGTTCTTAAACAGTTTTCCCTAGGAGTTTTTTCTTGCTTGTTACGCAAAACTAGGTGTTTCTTGTTGTTTTGTTAGAATAGACACACACTCATCTTCACTATCTGATTCATACTCCTCAATGATAGGAGCATCAGACCAGACCTTAGGTTGACATTCTACATTAGATTCATTGACAACTGGTTCAGACACTAATTCAGAGGGTTCTGTACTAATGTTAGATTCACAGGTATCAAATTCACTTCTTGATTTGTGATTCAGATTCACTAGGTTTTGAGTCTGTTTTGGTGGCATATGTAATTAGAATCTTCTATTTCTACATTAGGTCCTTGAAGGAAGTAATTTCCTGTAATGGGTGGAGGGTTACAGCAGCATCATTCTGCTTGTAACAAACTATCATACAAAGGGTTGGTTTTCTATCTCATCTCATTATTCATTAAAAACACTTACAACACTTCATTTTCATAGCTCAAAAATACCATCATAATCTGGTCGATCCCATACCCAAGCCCAAACTTATCATTAGCACTCATTTGGGTATTTAGCAGTTTACTAAGATTCTTAGAAGAATTATGCCATTTTTCTACTTTAGCCTTTAAATCTTCTTTTTCTTTTTGAGCTTCTGCTAATAATTTCTTATGGTATGTGAGAACATCTGTTTTATCATCTAAATCTATTTTCATAAACTTTATCTTTTGTTCATACCAAAGTTGTCCTTGTTGATGAGCAACTAACTGTGCTTCAACTTTCTTAAGACCTTGAGAATATGCCTTTATTTCTATGCTTGCATCACTTAGTTGTTCTCTCTGAGCATCATACAGTTTTTTAAGATTAGCATAAGACTCTTTACACTTATTTGTACAAGAAATTACCTCTGTGTCTGAGTCTGTTGTGTCTGAGTCGAGCTGTGTGTTGCAAGCCATCAAAGCATAATCTTCATCTTTTGAATGATTTGTCCAATCCACACCTTCTCCATCAATTGTCACCAATGCTTTAGAATCCTCCTTCTGTCCAGTTCTGCTCCCATCCTTGTTTCTAGAATTCCATGCATCCCTCCTCCTGTTATCTTGAGTTCCCTTGATTCTACACTCTCTAGCAAAATGCCCTGTTTTGTGGCAATTGTAGCATTCCACTTTGGTTTTATCAAAGCCAACAGGTTCTTTTGCATCAAATTGTAGCTTTCTACCAGTCTTCTTGTAAAAACTGTTTCATTCTCATTGAGATCATGGCCATCTTGTCATTTAAAGTCCATTTTCTTCAGTCAATATTTCATCAATCTGTTCCAAGTCTCATGATCAGTTGAGGGCAACTGTTTAATTGGAATGTATATGAGTATGATGAAGTTTGTTCATTACTTGAGTTTTTAACAGAGAAGAATTGGGGAACACTTAAGCTTGAGGTACTATCTTCATTAGTACTGCTAGTGGTTCTCAGGACAAAAGCTAATTTTGGGGTTAGTGGATGATGCAAGTAGAGCCTTTTATATACTCTCAAAGACTCTAGAGTAATGTACAAAATCATCAATACTAACTAGACTCCTAATCCTGGTTTGGTCCTCATTATCAAGGAAAACTACGTGAACACAGGCTGAAGGTAGAGATCTTAGAATTTTTGATTTGCATCCTCAGTATTACACATGTGCTCCATGAATCTCTAATGACTCAGGAGACTTTGGAACCTGTCATAGCCTTTGTGAAGCCCTTCTGAGTTGGATACAGAGAATCCTTCAAACTGTTGCTTCAAGATATACTTCTGCATCTTCTTGGATTCGTCATTTCCACCAAATCTAGATTTAATGGCATCCCACATCTCTTTTATCTTTTGGATCAGTATCTTTATGGAAACTTAGTAAGTTGATCTTCTGGTAGGCCAATAAAGCAAGGTGGTCCTTGCTTTTCTCTCTCTTTCTCTGGCTACAATCTCTTCTGCGTTCTTGGAGGTAAAACCTTTATTTGTTCTGATTGTATCTGTAGTGATTGATACAGGACATCCATTTTAGTATAACCTCCCAGATTGGATGTGTATCGGGCCAAATAGTGCTCCTTTTCATAGCCCATATATCATATTCTCCCTTTTTGAGAATAGGCAGCTTGATGGTTGATACTGTATGAGGAGTTTGTTGGGTTGGTGTTTGTGATGATGATGGTGGAGGTGGTGGTGGTGGTGGAATTTCATCTTGTGATGCAGACATGTTTAGTTTTGAAGGATGAAGGTTTATAACTGGATTAGATTGTTCTTCTTATTCAGAGTTTCTCACAGGCTCTGATACCACTTGTGAGTCCCTTGTTGAATAGTCTTCTGCAGCTTTACGGATGATAGCCAGATGTATAATACAGTTGGACTATGTAGAAAATGATTATGAATACTATGTGGTTAATGCGGAATCCTTAACACTGAAGTACTAAGAAAAACCAATGAAAGAAATAAAAATAATAACTTCTATTAATCTGCTTTGAATGATTACAGATTACTAACTATTGAGATATGATTTTGCTATGAGATATCTTGAGGTCGTCTGTCTAACTATGCCAATAGGAATCCTTTTATAGAACAAGGATAAACCCTAACAGGCTTACAAAACGCGTACATATCTTTTCCTAAAATATCTCATACATATCTCTTAAACGGTACTAACTATTTTCTACTATCGGTACTAACTAACTGATCAGTACTTAACATTTTGTACTGTCGGTACTAACTATAACTATCAGTACTAACTATTTGTACTGTCGGTACTAAGTTAGGAAAACATAAATCCTAACATAAACAGTAAGCCCAAACTCAAAATGTTATAAAGAAATTTTCGTAAAAAAAATCTTAAAGAACAAAACTATTAAAGAGGTCAAGTAGAAATAAAATCCAATAAGCTCGAATAAGTCCACAACAACAAAGACTCCAAACCCACCCGTGGCGAGTGATACCAAATGTCGGTAACCCAATATCACTTTCACTTCACCATTTGAACAAGAAAATAGAAAGGAGATAATGAAAAGAATTTTAGAGAGAAGTTAGAGAGAGAAATAAAGAGAGAAGATGAGAATGGTTGATTAACTTGCAAAGATTACAAATGAGACTAACACCTGAATCAACACCCTCTCCATCCTTGGAGAGGGGTATTTATAGTTAAAACCAAGAGGCTTTCATGCCTTGGTGTTTCTACGGGCCGGGCTTGGGATTACTTGGGCTTTCGCCCGATATACGTGACCGATTAGATTACATAAAGAGCCCGTTTACCCGTCTAGCCTATTACAACGTATAATTAATTAATGACCGAGACCTAATATAATTAATGAACGAACTTCCTTGTTCGACTCAATATTTTGAGGCTAACAGATATAAATAGATACAATAACGCCGCCAAAAACATGTATAATTAAGGCGTTATTAAATCCCTCCACACTTAGATATTGCTTTCCCTCAAGTAATTAAAGCGAGTAAACAAGATTCATTTATCGTAACATGGAGAAAATTTTAAATTTAACAAGTATTTTATAGTTTTTATAACTTTTTAGGCATGGACATATAACATAGCACCTCACATGGGAAATGTGTTTGATTTATATTCACTCAAGCCACTAAGATAGGGTTTATATTGTGAAGTCACTCAAATGCACAGACATGATCTAGATAGCTACGATAGGCTTGTACGAGACACATAAACATATTTGTTGCGGCGTGAGCACCTACACAAAAAATCTCAAAGAGGTAAAAAAAGATGCTGATGAGGGTGAATAACATGTATCGATTTCATGTGCCAACATAATCCTTATACTTTGAACTTTTTTTATACCAAACGCTTCGATAACTAAGGCTGGCACAGAACTTCTTCATTGAGCATTTTTCTTCAACTTTAGACACTTTATATGATTAGCACCAAAATTACGGATCATCATATTTATTTTTCACCAATACAATGCTCTAGAAAGGTGAAATTACAAATTCACAGCTGTTATTCGTAACGACGGATGAGACACTCGCAATTGCATTCAAACCTTAACTCGAACAAGCTAAAGGTAAAAATTATCTTAGGTATCAAAGGTGGATACCTGAATTCTTTAAGATTTAATTCTCACAATTTAGTGGACTAGTTTTGTGCTAGTTATAATGTCAATCCGGTTGGATTTGCCTTACTAAGAGTATACATTTTTTATTTTTGGGAAGAAAAGCATATATTATTAAAGATTTTTCATAAAATATCAGTTGAAAATTTTGGCTAGATTACAGGGCAAACATGGAGGGATATGATTAATTTTAATTTTACCTATTTGGCTCCCCTCCACACTTAAGTTGAATATTTTCCTCAATGTGAGAACTGATAAATATAAAAAATAGGGAAAATTAAGGGAAAACGGTACTTCCCGGGGCATAGAGATATATAGCTTGAGAGAGCTTGTCTTTGAGCAAACGTCATAATTTTTCAGGTCTAGTCTATGTTACCTGCATAAGAGTAAACACACAAAAAGAAAATATTTTTATTTTTTTAGAAAATAAAACAGAGGAGGAGGGACTCCTCCACACTTAAATTAAAGCACGGGTTGCCTCCCAAGAAGCGCTTAATTTTAAAATGAGTCATTAGCTAGACTCGTACTTCTGGGGTTCATTCTTTGGGAAAGAAGGGAGTAAGTTCTTCCCTTGGGTCATTATCTTCTTCATGGTAGAGTTTGAGTCGATGGCCGTTAACAATGAACGTCTTGCCATCTTTTCCATATAGTTCAACGTATCCGGATGGATATTGATGTTTTACTACATATGGTCCAAGCCATCGAGATCTGAGTTTTGGCTGTTTGAATTTGTATTTAGAATGAAATAACATCACTTTGTTTTTGTATTTAAATTCTTTTCTCATTTTGAGTTTTTTGTCGTGCAAGACTTTGGTTCTTGCCTTATATAGACGAGAGTTTTCATAAGCTTGATGTCAAAATTTGTCTAACTCGTGCAACTAAAACATTCTTTTCTCACCAGCAGCGATGAGATCAGGATTACAGTTTTTGAGAGCCCAATATGCACGGTGTTCAATTTCGAATGGCAAGTGGTAGTTTTTTCTGTATACGAGTTTGTATGGTGTGGTTCCGATTGGTGTTTTGTAAGCGGTTCTAAAAGCCCACAGAGCATCGTCGAGTTTCCTTGACCAGATAGCAGGATTGTCTTTCATAGTTTTTTCAAGGATTCTTTTAAGAGCTCTGTTTGTATTTTTAACTTGACCGCTCGTTTGAGGGTGATAGGATGTAGAAAAACGGTGGTTAACTCGATATCTTTTCATTTTTTTTCCATTATCTTATTGCAGAAATGAGTACCTCGGTCACTTATGAGAGCTTTGGGCATTCCAAAATGGTAAAAAAGTTTCTTCATGAATAAAATAATAACTCTGGCATCGTTGGATGGTAAAGCTTGAGCTTCTGCCCATTTGGATACATAATCTACATTGACTAAGATGTATTTGAATTTATATGATTTCGAGAATGGTCCTATAAAGTCAATACACCATATGTCAAAAATTTCGCATACTTGAATGTTGTTTAAGGGCATTTCATCACGTTTGTATAAATTCCCTGTTGTTTTTACATGCTTCGCAAAGGCGAACAAGATTATGAGCTTCTTTGATGATTGTTGGCCAGTAAAAGCCTGAGTCTATGACTTTTTTAGCTGTTGTGTTTGGTCCATAATGTCCACTGGTTGGTCCGTGGTGACATTGATCAAGAATGGTTTGAGTTTCTGGTCCTGAGACACAGCGTCTGATCATACCGTCTGAACATACTTTGAAAAGGTAAGGGTCTTCCCAAAAGTAGTTTTTGAGGTCGGAGAATAATTTGTTTCTTTTATTGGTACGTCATCCCTTTAGGTATAACATCACCTACCAAATAGTTTGCAAAGTCTGCGAACCATGGTGTGTCATTAGTGGTTATTTCCATAAGAGTTTCTCCAGGAAAGTTATCGTCGACATCACTGTCATCACTTGTCTCATCATTTTCAATCCGAGATAAGTGGTCGGCGGCAACATTTTCTGTACCTTTCTTATCTTTGATTTCTATATCGAATTCTTGTAAGAGAAGAATCCAACGTATAAGACGTGGCTTAGCATCTTGTTTTTTGAATAGATGTCTTAGAGCTGAGTGATCGGTGTAGACAATTGTTTTGGATAATATCAGATAAGGTCAGAATTTGTCAAATGCAAAGACTACAGCCATTAGTTCCTTTTCAGTAACCGTATATTTTTGCTGAGCTGCATTGAGAGTTTTGCTTGCAAAATAGATGGGGTGAAAGTGTTTTCCATCTTTTTGACCTAAGACTGCTCCAACTGCGAAATCGCTTGCATCACACATAAGCTCAAATGGAAGATTCCAGTTTGGGCTCACGATCACAGGAGTACATGTGAGTTTTTCTTTTAATGAATTGAATGCTTTGTGACATTCGTCATTGAATTCGAATGGAGTATCTTTTTCAAGCAACTTAGTTAGAGGACGGGTAATTTTTGAGAAGTCTTTGATGAAACGTCGGTAGAAACCGGCATGTCCTAGAAAACTTCTAATGCCTTTGACATTAGTAGGGGGTGGAAGTTTAGAGATTACGTCGATTTTGGCTTTGTCAACTTCAAGGCCTGCACCGGACACTTTGTGTCCAAGCACAATTCCTTCTTTAACCATAAAGTGACACTTTTCCCAATTAAGGACAAGATTTGCATCCTTGCAATGTTGAAGCATTTTATCAAGATTTTTAAGACAGTTATCGAATGAGTTTCCAAAGACGGAGAAGTCGTCCATGAATACTTCGACAGATTCTTCGATCATATCATGAAAGATAGCTAGCATGCACTTTTGGAAAGTAGCAGGAGCATTACATAAACCGAAAGGCCTTTGCCTGTAAGCTAATGTTCCTAAGGGGAAAGTGAAGGTTGTTTTTTCTTGGTCCATAGGATCGATTGGAATTTGGAAATATCTAGAAAAACCATCGAGGAAACAGAAGTATTTATTTGATCCATAAATGGAAACGGAAAATGGTCCTTTGCGGTTTCTTCATTGAGTCTACGATAATCGATGCATACTCGCCAACCTGTAACAATTCTTGTTGGGACAAGTTCATCTTTTTCGTTAGTAACAACTGTAATACCACATTTTTTGGGTACACAGTGAATGGGACTTACCCAAGGGCTATCGGCTATTGGATAAATGATACCAGTGTCGAGAAGTTTAACGATTTCCTTTTTAACAACTTCTTGCATATTCGTATTTAATCGTCCTTGTTTTTTAACAAATGGCTTTTTGTCTTCCATGAGTTGAATTTTATGTTTACAAAAAGACGGACAGATTCCAGGAATGTCTGTTGTTTTCCAAGCAAAGGCTTGCTTGTGTCTTTTCAAAACAGATATGAGCTCAATTTTATCTTGCTCAGGAGGCTGGGATGATATGATTACACGAAGAAAAGAGGGTTCTTCCAAGAATGCATATTCCAAGTTATCAAGAAGAGGTTTGAGTTCAAGATCCGTAGGAGGTTCTTTAAAAGATGTCTTGATCTTATAATCGGTGTTAAAGGTGATTTTTTCGAATGGCGGTTCTTCGGTGTCGGATTCAGATTCAGAGTTTTCTTCGATGGTCATTGCCATGAATTCATCGAATTCAGCAAAGAGTTTTTCTTCAAGTATGGTTTATTCGATTGAGTAAACGATTTTTCTACCTTCATCGAGAAGGGCATCGAAATCTTCTTCTAAGATTTCGTCAATGACGTCAATACTAAAACATGTATCATCGTTTAAATAAGAGTGTTTCATTGCAGAGATGTGAAAAATCATTCATTCAGTACCAACTCCAAGATTGAGTTGTTTCTGTTTAACTTGAATTACTGCATTGGCAGTATAGAGGAAAGGTCTCCCTAAGATTAGAGGAACTTTACTGTTTTCTTCCATTTCAAGAATAACGAAATCTACACGAAAAGTAAATTTACCAACTTCAACGAGCATATTTTCAGCTATTCCAACAGGGTATTGGAATGATCAGTTGGCTAATCTTACGCTTATTTAAGTGGGTTTGTGAGTTTCCAGAGATAATTTAGCATATAGAGAGTATGGCATGAGATTAATGCTAGCACCAAGATCGGCTAAAGCATCACATAAGAAAGATTTTTTGAAATTACATGGAATGAGAAAACTTCTAGGGTCTCCGAGTTTTGGTGGAACTTTGTTTTGAATCATAGCTGAACTTTCATCGCTCAGGAAAGCAGATGAAATTTGTTCAAGTTTGTGTTTATTGCTTACGAGTTCCTTAAGAAATTTTCCATAGTTTGACATTCCTTCTAAAACTTCGACAAGAGGTACATTGATTCGAACTGCTCAAATCATGTGGAGGAATTTTCCGTATTGGGCTTCCATTTTTTTTCTGAGGCGCTGAGGATACAGGATCTTCAGTTTATATGGTTTAGGTGTTGGGTTTTCTTTGACTGGTTTTGGATCTTTAGGTTTGGGTTGTGGTGTAGGTTCTTCATCTTCATCCTCACTATCGAAGATGATAGGAGTTTCATAATCGTTTTGTTGATCATTTGGGTCAATGGTGGTTATATGATTTTACCACTAGTCCTCCGCGTAAATACGACATATTACAGCTCATTTTAAGCTTGCGGTTGGTTGAATAAGGTTGAATATCTACCTTTTGGTTTAGGTTGAGTGTTTACAGAGGAAGAGAACTAGAAGTTGAACCAGAAGCTTATCAGCAAATCTGTCAAATTTAGCTTCGAGATTTTGGATCGATACTTGATGATTTTTTGTTGTTGTTTCGAGTTTGGTTTTGAGATCCATAAAAATATTTTTGACAAAAGTATTGGTCGAGTGTTGAGCTTTTATGAAATCACTTAATTGTTTTTTAAGGTCGGGTTTATCATCAGAATTAGATTGATAGTTGTCTCGATTGTAATCGTTTCTTCTACTTGAACGCCAATTATCACGATTTGAATCACGGTCGCGGTAATCATTATAAAAATGAGTATGGCAGAAGGTTTGCATGAATTTAGCTTCTTCTTCACGGGACATAGGTGCGTCATCATCGTTATGATCAGGGTTTGGTTGTTTTGAACGAGATTGAAGTTATTTGTACTGAGCATCTATTTTCATGGTCATGGCATCTATTCGGGCCATAATTTTGTCAGTGTCAGAATTACTGCTACCTTCATCTGCGAAAGCAACTGTTTTTTTAGAGATTGTTTAGATTTTAGGTTTTTAGCCTAGTCAAGCTTGAGTAAGACTTTGTCTTCAAGAAGTTGGTAAGCTTGGTTTGGTGTTTTATAGAGGAAAATACCACTAGCTGCGGCATTTAGGACTTCTTCGGTTATTTCATTGAGACCGTGGTTAAAGATTTTAATGATATTGCCTTTGGATAGATTGTGACCATGGTAATTTCTAGGCATTTCTTTCATACGAAGCCAAGCTTTGGTTAAGGTTTCATTTTCATGTTGAGAAAAGGCTTGGATTTCTTGGAGGAGTTGATCGAAAAGAGCTAGGGGAAAGAATTGGCTAATGAAAGCGGTTCTAAGTGCATCCCACGTTTCGATAGTTCCTTCGTTGAGTTCATCCAGCCAGGTTTTTGCTTCACCCGTGAGTGATAGGGGAAACATCATTAGGCAGGCGGCTTCATTTTCGGTGTCTTTGTATTTAAACATATCACATATTACGAGGAATTCGTGAATGTGTTTATGCGGATCGGTTTTAATTCTACCATCGACTTGGTTTCCTTTGACGAGGGTCAAGTGGTTACCTTTAATGGCGAATTCGTTTGTGGTTTCAGGAATGGTGATTGCGGAACCAGGAGTCAGAACGACAACACGGTCGGCAGCCCACATTGGTTCATCATCCATCGGATTATAATTTTCAAGGATATCAAGAAAGTGACAGAAATAGTTGATGTCAAAAATTAGAGCGTAAACTACTTTTGGTTGTGTAGGTGGTTCGTTTCTTTGTTCGAATGGAACTCTCCTGTTTCGTCGACTATGTCTTCGATTCAGGGTTCGTTTAGGTCCAGGAAGTGCTTCAAAATTTCAGTGTATGCATCCAAGGGAGTTATATGGTTCAGTTTGCCAGAAAACTGTACGCCGATTTTGAAAAAGAAAATGGTTAAAAATTATTTTAAAAAGTTGATTACATAACAGCTTTAAAATCCCCAGCAGCGGTGCCAAAAACTTTGATGTGTTTCGAAAGTTTTGAATTTATAAGACTGAAATTACCGGTTTATGAAATGGAAACACACTGGTCAAAGTATAACCTACGTATGTAGTATAACATTTTAGGTAATACCAAGTCGTCCATAAGGATTTAATTTGTGTTTAAGTAATCATAGTTAAAATGAACTTTAACAATTTTAAGAAATGGTGTTGGATTCAATAATGACAAAGATGACTACTCGAATAGCTTCATATAATTCCTATGCAATGGTTATAATCACGATCTTGGATTTAAGGTTTTAACTTATAAAAAGGATTTCTCGTTAGAAAACGTTTCCACAAATTAACTTGTTTAACTTAAGACTTTTATTTATTAACTTGATCAAATGTGTCACTTAAATAATCCAGTTACTATTATATTAAATCTATATTGTATATCAAATAACATAAGCGGATTTCTCCTTTTAAACGATAAAGACCATAAACAAATCTTTAAGACTATATAGTTCACAACGGGTCTTTCGACCTTTACATTTATGAGTATACAATCAAAGTTGATAAGCTAAGACACGATAAGGTTTCAACATAAGCTTAAGATTAAAAAGATCAAATTCATACCAAACGCTTATTCATTATATTAACTTCACCGAGTAGTCATAAGAGGTTTAGCCTCTCATTGCTATGGTGTTCATGATAACAAAGTTTAGCAGAGAAACAAGAAACATACTAAATTCGGATTGAGAAATGGATTGAACACCACTTTTACAAGTACGAATTCGTATGGAAACCCTTATTTAACTAGATGTTGTGGTAATATTCTTCGTTCTTCGCCAGAAGTTCATGCTAAACTCCAGGGATTGATGGAGAGAAATTTGTTGTTTGAGGTGTGTTTGAAATGAGAGAATTTTCTCTCAATTTATAGGCTGGGCGAGGGTAAAAGTGCGACGCACTTCCTTGAGAAGTGCGGCGTACTTTGCTTCTTTAATGCGTAGATTTTTAATGTTGAGATGAAGTGTGGCGCACATGATGTAGAAGTGCGGCGTACTTTGGGTATTAACTGTTCTTCATTAACTTCGTCTTGAAGTGTGGCGTACTTCCTGAGAAGTGCGGCGTACTTTGCTTGATTCTTGGACTTAGTATTATCTTTTTCTATCTTTTTCTTCTGTAAGGTGTAAAATACTAGTGTCTTTAGTCTTTTTGGAGCTTCAGATGTCTTCAAGTAAACCTACACATATTTCATGCTTTTAAGTATCGAAAGTTTACGAGAAATGATATAAATAGATAAAATGACGCCGCCGAAAACATGTATAATTACGCGTGTTATACTTTTGAATCACAACACTTTCAGACCCTATACGGCATATTCATTATTCGTATACGCCGTATTGACCTCTTTGGCCTGCCCGTATCATCTCAATACACTATATATGTTATACGCAGTATTGGTATTCACCTATACGATGTATTGAACTTAAAACCCTTAGTACTTCGTATTGAGTATCTTCTGGATACGTGGTATTCTATAAACCTCTATACGACATATTAAATTTTTCCATACACCGTATTCACCCTTCAGTCAGTAAATTTAAAATCTTTTATTCTTGTGTACTGACTACGTTTAAGTTTTACAAATATGACACCACTACCTCCGAGAGATCAAAGATACCTATGGCTCAGATATGAGGGCCTGAAGTATACTGATGCTGATAGTATAGTATTTGAGGGGAGCTTAGTGAGGATATATGATAGACAGGTGCATAGAGTGCAGGCATTAGACTTTGATACTTTGACTGAGGAGATGAGAGGAGCTTTGGCTGATAGGTTAAGGATGGAGCATACTGATGCTCATGGACAGGTTGTATTTACTAGCCATGCTTGGAGATGGTTGTTTGAGACTAGGGGACCATTGGTGCAGGAGCTTATCTTAAAGTTCTTTACCATATTTAGGATTGCTGAGGGGTTTTGGATCTAGATGCTGATGGGACACTACAGTTTCAGCTAGGAAGAGTTAGATGCCGTATGAGTTGGAGACAGATTATCTTGGCCATGGGATTGCATACGGCAGAGGAGTTGGATTATAAAGGTTTTAAAGTTTACTGGGGTGAGAGTGCGAGGGAGATCACCGATAAGGGCGATCTAAGTGCCTACTAGATTGGGATTTCTTCTGATGGAGATTTTCTGAGCGCAGTTCCTATACTTCGATTAGGGACCCTTTGATGAGGTCGTGTCACAGACTGATCGCGTTCAGCATTGTTGGGAGGAGTCAAGCACCTGAAAAGGTGACCTCGACTGATTTATTTTATCTTAAGAGCATAAATGTGGGGTCAGTGAACATCCCTTACCTGTTGGCACAGTATTTGAGGAGATATGCTTCCAGGAGGAAGCGAGGAGCTAGGATGTCTAGTGGGCAGTTTGTTGCACGTCTAGTTGAGCATTTTGGGTTACTCACTGAGGAGAGGCTCCAGGGGTTGACAGTGGTGGTTCGTGACCTCCTGATGATTGATATAGATCAGATAGTCAGGTTGTGGATCTGTGATAGGTTAGGAGACATCTGGTCTTGGGTAGCACCAGGACCAGAGAGGCAGCAGGATGTTACGGCTGAGGGTGTCCATGTTGACCAGGGGGTCTTAAGGAGGATGACCAGGCTGTTTCGGCACCCGCTGATGCCGCTCAGGCACCTCTTGCAGCTGCTCCCGCACCTAGGACTATGTCACTGAGGATGGCGAGATTAGAGGAAGAGATCCATGTGTTACATGAGAGCTTGAGAGAGCAGCGTATAGTGTTGGATGTGATGAGCCAAAACTTTTCTAGGTTCACTACATGGACGGTTGGTCGTCTTTCGTAGCTGCTAGATGTGAGTAGGGTGACCTACCCGAGGTATGACGCTTTGACACACGTCATACCAAAGACGTACCTGAAGAAGGACCGATGGCGCCAGTATCTCAGCAGCTTTACACACTGATGACTAGCCTAATCCCTGATCTTCATGCCTATCATCTATTTTGGTTTTATTCTGGACATGTTCTACCTTTATTTTTTTGCTTATGTTATGATATACATTGAAGTTACACTTACTATTCTTTTGATGATATATATATTATGATATGACTTGTTCTGGTTTACTTTAAAAAGGTAGATTAACAGAAGTCTAAGAGTAAGTTCAGCAACGCTTATTGTGATTTATGTAACTTGCATGTTACTTATGGATTCAACAATAGAAACCATTTCTAAAACACGAGCGTGCACAAGATGGAGTGGAGTTGAGAAAGTCTAGCTTAAAGACTTTGCTGTAAACAAAAGTGCTTGCCGGGAGACAATCCGGAATGTATTTTCTTATTTTTATCGAGTCTGTCTTCCCAGATTATCGATACTGCGTATCCAATATCAATGGATACGGCGTATTGATTGTCTAGATGTTATCCAGTCTTTTAATTTTCTGCATTTTAAACATTATTGTCATATATTCTATACGGCGTATTCATAAATATGATATGGCGTATTTGACAATCTGACACGTACCTCAGATACTTTTTACAGGTTTCAATATGGCGTATCTTAGTTTTGGGATACGGCGTATCGACTTCCTGTACAGTTTTTCGTTTTTATTTTCTAATCGTCAAATACCGAAGATAGAATTGCATTGGTTTTTCTTATATCTTATACAGGATCTTACTGAACGAAAATGACGAATTTGGTGGAGTATTTATATTATGGAATTTTATGTGTTGTAGTCATGCTGGCATACAGACCCGCATTTACAACACATGATCTTGCTCATAAACGTAACATGGAGGATCATACCGAGCAAATCCCAGGAGAGTTTCTCTAACTAATTCTTTTAATTTCCCGTCCTTAATGTTATATTTATACAACGAGGTCGTTGTATATTTCAAGTGAGGCGAGGAGAATTAAAACGCTTACTTGTCCATATTTTCATAAATAAGATGCTTAAATTATGCCTAAATTTAAAAAAAAATCAAACATACTTTTGTGAAATTATTAGTTACATAACCCGCACACATAACCCTTGTTAGATATTATGAGAATTTAGCCTTATCCATTTCCAAAATGTTTACCCAAATTCCACAAAAATATGAGTGTGCCATTGATGTTATAGACTTTAGAACTTGGCTTGGTATATCTACTCAAGACCATAATAATAAGCATTATTTTTAATAAATGGAGTGACATTTTCTAAACTGGTAAATTTCTAGGATTTCACCCAAAAATCCTATACATGTTGTAATATTAACTAACTACACTGGTTAGTTAAGCAACCCTCGTATAAACCCTTTTGTTTACTCTCATTTTTAGAGTAAGATGCCCCTAGAAAAATTTGCTGAGCCATTCCATTCTTTTCTTTCACCAAATATTTGTTTTATTACACCTTTACACCTTAGCCTACCTTATTAGATTAAGTCCTTAATCGGTTGCTAGTTGCTTTTGTGTAAAGTATTGTATTTTCTGTGTCGCAATGCAAAATTTTCTATATACTGTTAGGTTGGGAAAATTGCACAATGCAATTGGGTACGTGTGTGAAATTTTCTATCTACGATTAGGTCGGGGAAATTGCATAATGCAATGGGAATGTGAAAGTAGTGTATATTTTTAGTCTTAATCTTTCACTGTGTTTTACTACTTTCACAAATTATTTTTTATATCCGAAAAATGGAGGATTATGGATAAATTATCCAGATTTATTGAGATCGTGAGATGGTGAAAATACACCGAAATTCATAGTGGTTAGTGAAAAAAATAATAATAAAAATCGATAAAAGTGAAAAATACAAAAAAGTGATTCTATAGAGTATTGTTGTGTGTTGGTCGAAATAAACCAACCATGTATTTCTTGTATAAAGTGGTTGATATCACCACTATTGTTGTAAAGTATGTATAGTATGTATGTTTGGGAGTTGGTCGTTATAGGAACGCCAACTAAGGTTGTTTGATTAAATCTATTGATCAAGGAATCTATCTTTGATTTTATGTCTTCTTCAAGGGATGGTCGGGAAAGTTACTAGCAACACTGTACCTTATATTGGACTTAATCTATTTGTTTTGTTCCTTTTATTTAACAACAATTATTTTCCCTTTCCTAATCCCTAACATTGGGTCTTACTCGAATGAGGATGCGAGCAATTTCATGCATCTATTCCGTCGTTATGGCCATGTATGTGTGATTTTGTCCGCCTTGTTGGTGTATTACTTTTGGTGAAAGGATTAGAAGATTACATACCCTTTATTGTTCTTCATCCTAACCTTTTGTTTAACTCGAATGAGGGAGTGAGCAATCATGTATGTCTATTCCATCGTTATGGATGTGTATATATGATTTCGTCACCCTTATTGGTTTACGACTATTGGTGAAGATTACTAGTCCTATTCTTTAGCGTATTCGATTTAAGGATCGAGCAATCACATATTTATATTCCATCGTTATGGATGTGTATATGTGATTTTGTCACCTTTTCTGGAATATTGGTATCGATAGAGATTAGAAAGAATGATCAGCCCTTTAAACCTTAACCCAAATTACCTTTATAGACTTGTCACTCCTTAGCTTTAGTGGTGGAGATGTGTATCCTTGCCAAACTTATGATAAAATACTCGTCACGACCGAGTAATTGAGCGAATTAGTTACATGTTACCACATAGATAAGTTGAGTGAATTGAGTGATTTCATCTTCCTACTTCGTGAGGTGATTGGTTGTGTACTAGTAATTGAATAAATAATTGCTTAAAGGAAAAATACTTAACTACGGTTAGGATACATTTTCATAAATTTTCTAAAGTCTACTTGAGGACAAGTAGGATTCAAGTGGGGGATATTTGATGACATCAAATAACGTTACTTTTATAGCATCATTTATCCCATGTTTTCTTACCCATTTTGTATAATTATTATAAATTGGTACTTAATTGTTTATATTTGATATTTGCAGTAATTATGGAGTAAGTGGTGAAGTTTTGCTAAAAGGCACGTATTTTGGAGCTTAAACGAAGAAATTTGAAGATTACTTTTCTAACAACCTATACGCCGTATCCATCAAGGAAGATACGACGTATCTGTTCCTGCACTTCACTAGAAACCACGAAAGATTGAAGAGAAATACATCGTATCCAAAAGACTATATACGTCGTATCCAAAGGTGAGTATTTGAAGATTTTGGAAGATATTGAACATGGTCCCTACTCCAAGAAACCCCAAATACGTCGTATTGACCTCAACCAATACGGCATATCGACAATTTTCTAGACACTATAAATACAAATCCCTAAAAATAAGTTTAGGGTGTGCTTGAATATATTTTCGAAACCCTAGCCACAAACGTCGATGTCTAGAAGGCAAGAAGAGCAAATAAGGTCAAGCAACGCGTTTAATTCCATAGGAAACACCTTGTAATCATCTATACTCTAATAATCGTTCAATTTTTGGTATCATTCGTTTAACTCGGTTAGGTTACCTTGGTTGAATCGTTTATTATGTTTGTATTTGATACAATGTTTATTGGCTAATACCTTTACGTATTAGCCATGTTTATGAAGGTTTAATGTTTGATTTGTTTATTTTGATTGCTTAATTTATCGTTGATTGTTGATTATGTTTATCAGTTTATACTCGTTTACGTGCTTTTGTATGCGACCTATCAATCAACTTGATCTAGTTGTGCCGATCAAGTAGACTAGATTAACCGGGATAGCTCTTCATATATCGACTTACATTACTAGAATTATAGGATCACAAATAATGACCTATCTTTACCATTGGTTTAGTGATCAAGTTAGACTAGCAGGTGACCTGGGATCAACAAATGACATTCTGATTCCCTTGGTAAGGACTTGGACAGTAGACTACTAGTATGTAAGAAGCCGTTAAGCAGTAAGTTAGTAAAGTCTCGTTGAGCTAGGATTCGATAAGATCACCATTATTGTTTTCCTAAGATATACTATAATCAACAAAAGATTGCTTTATGCGGATGTGTTTAATTATGACAGAATTAGCGTGTCTAGGAATTATAAAGAAGTACCGCCTAAATCTAGAAATGATATACCCCTCGAGATAAGTCAATCATTGCACTAATAAATAAACCTGCGTTTTAATTGGATTGATCATGGTTAATACAGTTTCCTTATAATAGGCTTGATCGCTCTTCTATCTTCTGATTATCTGCTTGCGTGTGTTATCGTGACTAAAGTATATTTAAGTTACCACCAAAACCCATGCCAGTCTCTCAGACTGAAAACCCTCCTTATCCATTAGAATTAGGTTTAGCATATGTTTAACTTAGAATTAACTTAGAACTAATATAGACAACTAAAATACTGGTAGACTTAGGAATTAACGCTCTCGCTCTTAGTGATCGACACCTTACTTACCAACGAAGCTACAACTGATCGGGTACACTGCCTATTAGTGTTGTTTTTAGGTAAAGTCGGCAAAAGATAAATGTAAAACTTGATAATAAATATTACCTATGCACAACGACACATCAGTAATGAAGGAAGCTTAACTAAGTGAGCCAGTGATCAAGAAATTTGCTGCTGAGATAGTCAGTGAGGCTGAGGTTCAGATAAAAGGTACCAAGGACTTCATCAAGCATCAAGATGCACACTTTAAACTTCTTACAAGAGATCACAGTGAGAAGCTTAAGCAGAACGCGACATTAAGGAAGAAGAGGTTTGATCAGTATGTATGGAATACCAACAACAAACCCAAGCCTGAAAGAATCACTAACATATTCATTCACCCAAACACAAAACTAGTTGCAATAACTGTTTACAGAAACAATGACCCAGGGAATTTTGATGTTCAAAGAAACTTTAAGTTTGGTGATTTTAGCATAAGTGAATGGGACGAACTGAGCATCATCATTCCTAAGAAAAAGAACAAGATGGTTAGTGAACTGATGACTTCTCTGAGCAATAAGTATGAAAGGCTGAAGCAAATCCTTGGTGAACTTGGAATTAGCCTATCTCTTCCAATCTCTAAACAAGATACATCTCTTCCAAGAAGAAAGGGGAAAGCAATTGAGTTAGAGCCTGAGACATACATTGATGGCCTTCACTGCCACAGAGAGCTGCCTGAAGGGGTTAAGTTTGTAAACAACCTGGTGATTGAGGAACATGAACATAGGTTGTTCTTCATAGATGCTTTTGGAGATGAAGAATTTCAAAGGGTCAATGATGTATACAAGGTTAAGACTAAAACTTTACTGGGCTACAAAGCGATGGCCTCAAATGTCAAAACTGATGCAAACCAGAGGTTCAGCATGCTGATGAGCAAGATGATCAATGAAAGGCCTGACAAAGATAGAATCCCGAGTAAGAGGGTGAAGTTGGAGAGCTTAGGATACACTGATGTGTAGTCCTTTATCCTTTATGTTTTTTTTGAAAGTTTGTAATAGATGTTAGGACTCTGTAACTGATGAATGAATGATGAACTTTTTGTTATTAGTATCTTTTACATGCTTTCTAGAAATCAGTGTAAGAAGAAGCTGTATTTACTCACTTACACTGAAAACACTTAGGCTATATTTATATCCAAATAGGGGGAGATTGTTGGGCCAATTTAGTGCCTAATGGTCTTTCACTTAGGATTTGAATATAAAATATCCTAAGTGTTAGTTATCCTTGAACATTACTCAGGTCATTGAATGAATAGTCATTCTGTAAGTTACCTTCAAGTGTTCAACCTGAGTCTAAGAAGAAATACTCAACCATTCAGTGAGGCGGCACTCAGTGAATGAAGTCCCTGAACCAAAGAAGATGGTGATGGATTCAGTGAGTTATGGCAATAAGCTCACTGAACCCCATACGATCTCCTCAAACATAATGAAGACCTAGAAGACTTAGAGACTGAAGAATGGGCGGGATAAGTTTGAACGGATAAGATCAAGTACTTATCCTCTTAAGTCAAACTATCCTTAATTTGGTATAAGAACAAGGTCAGTGTCATCACTATCCTTAGAAAGTGTGTTGTCCCCTTACCTAGATTAGAATTTGTAATAGAAACAAGTGTATGAGTGTACTTGTCCAATCAACTTGGGGACACACACTTATCATCTATGTGAGTTCTGACCCTACCTTAGCACTATAAATAGAGAGTCTTGTAACGAAGTAGGGTTTTACGTTTTGTGCACTTAATGTTTATCATTCACAAACCCTTACTCCTCCAAATCTACTAAGTCTCTGAAGCAAGCTTCAGTTGGTTAGCATAGTAGTTAACATTTGCAATACTTTAGTTTGCGAAGTGTTATTAGAGAGGAGATCGCCCATAATTTACATTGTCATTCAATCCTCATTGTTGTTCCGCAAACAATGGGTTATAATTCTTGATAAGATTTAGAAATGATTAAATGTTGAAAAAGTTTGTGTTCTTTACGTATAGTCTTTACTTTTATCAAAACTCTTTTCAATACATTATTTCAAGTCATGGGTTAGTTTATCATAACTTTGTAGTTATTGGTAAACTAATACAAAGGGAACAACACATGTCAATTAAACAAAGTTAAATCTTTCATTCAACAAAAAATTTACAAAATATTAATTGATACTAATACATAATAATTTTTTAAATAAAACTTATGTATAATTATTAGTTGTACTTATATCACAATTATAAAACATGAAATACCGGTAAATTCCTATATGTTTGTATACTAAACTAAAATTTTAAAATTTGATTCATGTGTAAACCTCGTGCATGCACGAGACTTATAACTAGTATTTCTATTCATGAAAACACATATCGATCTTAATTCATTATGTATAAATGACCGCTTATGTATTTCTATTCATGAAAACACGTATCGATCTTAATTCTTTTTAAGGATGTCTAGAAAAAAGATTGGCGAAAAGTATGCAAAAACTATCTCCGTTCTTCTCAAGTTGAGTCAACATAATAAATCATGTTTATCAATAAAAAAATAAAAAATATATATATAACATTTTCTTTTAATAAATATTGTGGATCCACTTATTCAATCATTTTCACAATAAAACTAATATGATCAATCATATTTGAATCTAATTTAGAAGCATCTTGATGACAGACTTCCTCTTTAAAAATAATACTCCATCCGTCCCAAATTAATAGTACACGATTTCTTTTTGTGGTGTCTCAATTTAATTGTCCACTACTAAAAATAGACTGAGAAGTTTGATCAAGTTTACTATATTACACTTGTTTGAAATTATTATTACAAATTTTAAATAAGACTTTAATTAATTAGTTACGGGTAAAACTGTCATTCTGTTAAAAAGTAAGAAAGAGTTAGCACTTATTAGTAATAAATGTAATTTTTTTTAATTACGTATCTTTTGTCGGAGGACAATAATATTAGGACGGGAGAGTAATTATCAGTAGAAGATAGTGCCAACGACATTTATTTACGTATTTATAAAGAAATGGAGTAAAAGATGGAACGAAAAGTTGTCATAAAGCTACGATGAAGGCAAATTATTGTATGCATGTATATTGTATTAGGGTATAGATATAGTAGTGGTAGCTAGAATGTTACGCCCTCTGTCCTTAAATAAGTTTCCACTATTAACTTTTAAAGTCTTTTTCTATTAACTTTGACCTTAAATTATTTTGTTTATGTTATATAATAGTTAATGAAAACTATATCAATGAAAATACATTTAAAACTCAATCTATTTATACATTTTGCATCAAGTATTATATAACGCAAAAAGAAATAATTAAGGTTAAAGTTGCAAAAGAATGACTTCAAAAGTCAACAGTGGACACGTATTTAAGGACGGAGTGAGTATTCTCTATTTGCTAAAAGTAGCAGGCATGTGGTCTTGTGTGTCATATGCGTTGCAACCATCATGGCAAAGCGCCAAAGCCCCACGATTTGAATCCGCAATCAATTAATGTACGGTACGTAGCGATGGACGAAAGAAATTCATATGCTTTATGTGGATGTTAATTCAAATTGATTTGCAATCAAATATCAAGTTAAAGCGTTCTAAGATAAAAATATTGACTCCTGATCAGTGACGGATTATAAATTTAAAAAGGAGGTAACGCCGTAACATAAAATTTGGGCTAGTTAAGAGTTACTCACTCCGTCCCGATTTATTTGTCCACTTTTAACATTTTGAGTCTTTATTAGTCAACTTTGACTTTAAATATTTTTGTTTGTGTTATTTAGTATTTAATGCAAAATATATGAATGAATTGAGTTTTAAACGTATATTCCATTGGTATAATTTTCATCAAGTATTATATAACACAAACACAATTATTTAAGGTCAAAGTTGATAAAGAAAGACCCAAAAAGTCACTCCAAATCTATTTTCGTTACGAATTTTCCGGACAACACTACATCTAAAGATCTATGGGAGGTGTGTAAAGGTTATGGGACTGTTGTTGATGTTTTCATTCCTGATCGCAAATCGAAAGCGGGGAAAAGGTTTGCGTTTGTTCGATTTATTAAGGTTGATAATGTTGATCGACTTGTGGGTAACCTGTGCACTTTATGGATTGGCCGCATGCATTTACACGCAAATGTTGCTCGGTTTGATCGTCCTCCAATCCACTCCTCTCGACCAAATATTTCAACTAGACCTGCTGCTAATGGGGCTTCATCATTTGCTTTGGTTTTAAAAGGTAACCCTAATACTTTTAATCATATAGCCTTGATTGAAGCTAAACTACACCTTAAAATATATATAATATATAATAAAATATAAAATATATATAGTAAGAATAATCTAAAACACAATC
>BQNB010013927.1:4868-49571 GCA_026074375.1 Tanacetum coccineum
TAAAAACTTTGAAAACGTTATTTATCTAACCCGTAACTTTAAAACGTGTGTTTACTTTTTACAAGAACTCTTTATTAATTTACTTAGTGATTTTCGAACACGTGTCAAATTATATTGTTACAATTATTTTTCTCACATTTCTTATGAAATACTTGTAAAATATTATATACTGTGACTTATTATTTTTGTTGTTTGTCTTTATTATATAATTCACCATATGAATTATATAATTGTTCATTTTTCATATGTAATGTATACGGAATATATTACATACCTTGTGTTTAATTTTTGATTTATTTTATTTAACCAACCACCAAACTATTACAACTTTAAATCTAAATCTTTTATCAACGTGTCGCGTTGATCTAATCATCTATCGGAAAACCCAAATACACTATCCTAGGCTAGTGGGTCATAGCCGTTAAGATAAACCGCAACTTCTTGGTCGAGCCGTTTCGGTTTCCGTTTGTGTTGTGCTTAATATGTGCACTTCTGCCAATCGTTCTTCATCGTCGAGGTGAGTTTATAGCCCCATGTTTTACTTGTTTTACATATATTTTTGGGGTGAGAACATGCTTGTTTGCAAATGCATTTACATGGTTGATTACAAATTGGTTTACACACTCATTTAAATAGCTCGCTATGGGATACATTACTTGACTTCATTTTTGGTCACAAATAGATACTCCCTCCGTCCCTAAATAAGTGTCCACTTTTGACTTTCGAAGTCATTTTTAGCAACTTTGACCTTAACTATTTCTTGTTGTGTTATATAATATTTGATGCAAAATATATGAATGGATTGAGTTTTAAATATATTTTCATTGATATAATTTTCATTAAGTATTATATAACACAAACAAAATAATTCAAGGTCAAAGTTGGTTGAAAAGGACTTAAAAAGTCAATAGTGGACACTTATTTTGGGACGGAGGGAGTACTTTACTTTTGAAATGATTACGGATTAGCTTAAGCGGATTGAACGGATAACTACAAGTAAATGCCCGGGTGTTATTGGAGGGGACACCTGTGAGGGGTACATATTCATTACTGCCCGGGTGTTCTTAGATGGGACACCTGCGAGGGGTACATATTCATTACCGCCTGGGTGTTCTTGGAGGGGATACCTGCGAGTGGTACATATTCATTACTGCCCAGGTGTTCTTGGAGGGGACACCTGCGATGGGTACATATGGTTTTCATTACTGCCTGGGTGCTCTTGGAGGGGACACCTACGATGGGTACATAGTGCATCGGTTTCATGAACTTAGAGTAATCGTAATCACTCATTGGGCAATACATACTTGAAACATTTCGTGATGTCTAAATTGATAAGATTTCATTCATGGATATTTTATCTTACATACAATTGATCAAAATCTCGTTGTATTGCTTTCATAGCTTTTCATTGTGATGCAATTATGGGACAAATGTTATATTAATTTCAAGAAAATCAACGAGATTACTTTTCAAACGACATATTTAGAGGTCGTTCTCTTGTATCTTGTGTTGTTGTATTATGAAGTAACACCCCTGGACATATTTCCGCTGCGACACATTTTTTGGGGTGTTACAGATTGGTATCAGAGCACTGGTTATAGAGAACTAGGTTGCATATTTTACCATAGGCTATAACCGTTTTCACAAGCATTGCATCACAGCAAACATTTTCAAAGTGCATACACACTACCTGCTTACTTGCTTACATTACTTGTTAAATTAAGTGCTTACATGACATACATATATAATATATATGCTTACATCCCTTTACGTATATCATACATTTATTTATATAAGAGTTATTTATATAAATACCAGAACATTTCTTAAGACATTGTGAGTTGCACGATGGTCTCATTTTACTTTTTAGACATTATGAGTTCCACAATTGGTCTCCTCTTGTTCTTTAGACATTTGTAAGTTAAACAATGGTCTCTAAATATATTTTTTTCAGGACTTTATATAATATCGTATTACACGAAAGCCATCATAATTTTGTTTACATGGAATTATGTATGAATCTAAGTATTACAAGTCTTGTATGGGCAGGACTTGTAATACGAGGATTGATATCTAATTTCTATGTTGACTCGTTTATAAAGACCGTTATCTTATTTACTTTAACCAAGTACTCATTAACTATTTTGAACACTATGTCGATTTCCCCTTATTGTTTTACTCCCCGTCTCCGAAGACGAGTTTTAAAACACTCGTTATTATACTCATTAGAACAAATGCATTGTCATATTATCCACCACCTTAAAGGTTATGGGAGTACGCGTATTGCATCAGAAATTATTAAGTAGGATGATTTATAATCTCTTTATTTGAAAGGATTAGGACGCCTCTTCATTTAAATAAATAAATTGTAAATCACCGAACCATAAGTTTATCAATTCATTATTTACATAAATTGGACGCTTCTTTATGACCAAATTAAATGAATTATAAATGAGTGGGCTTAATTGGTATCCAATATGACACGAGTATGAACTCGAACCCGACAATCACCGGAATCCGTTAAAAAGGTCTAGAAACACAATCGTGTCTTACCACTCAACAAAATCTTAAGGCCTCACTTGAACTACCTTATCGCATTCTTAAGTTATTACTTTTACCATTAAAAATCTTTACGATCGTGAACTGTTTGTGGAGCTAACTGACTTGTGCACACTTGAGCTAATGGATTTAATTCATCCTCGAACTAACGACTGAGTACCATCCCGCGAGCTCCTCCCATTTGTTGAACTTTATTCTGGGGATATTATTTCTCAAAATGTCCTCACTCTCTGCATCCCATCACCATTTGTTATAGTTATTGTCGTTATGGTTGCAGTTGTTGGGTCCTGGAGCGGTCCCAACTTGTACAACTTTATCCAATAGGTAGTGCAACCCCCCTTAAACCAGATAAACACCTATTGATGAAAGAGATAGTCGAACTATCCATTTCGGGCCACTAGTACGAAGACTTAGGTCGTGATACATCCTAGTACCGCCTAAGTAAGTTGAATACTTACATCCATTAGCCTCGTCCGATATTAATCATCGAACATTACAGATATAAGAAACTAGACTCCGTCCTTGAACATTTAAAACTTTATACAAACATACTCACGCGACTACACTTTCTTCTTGATGTTTTCACTATTAAGAGACTCTCTTTTTAACGTGATTATATCAATCATAAAACCTGTAATGATAACTTTTTTTTGAGATACCTATTCTGATGGATTAAATATTCTGGTCAAGCCTAGCCAAAAATTTTGGTATATTGAGAAGTGTCGAAACATCTAATTTTGCTAACTAAAGTTATCAACGCCATGTTCAAAAACTGGTTATTAAATCTGAAATCTTTTCTTGATCACACAATAGGTTAACAAGAATCAATCCCGGGACGATATCCATTAAGGGGTAGGTACTGTAACAACCGCAATTTTCAGAAATTTTAAATAACCTATTTTTAACCCTTTGACTTTCAGATCCAAAAAAAATAGAAAAAAAACTTGACTTTTTTAACTTTTGATTTTTTTTTTGTCACATAAAAACGATTACCGCGTAACCGATAATTTTTCGGAACATATTTAAATAATAAATCATATTTATTATTACATATCTCTCATGTGCAAATTTATTTTCAACTTATTTGATTTGAAAACGAGAAGATATATGTTATTCCTAAGTTCACTTATCACAAACGACCCGCTAAATCACCTTTTCACGACTCGGACTCTAAAGAAATTTGATGTAAAACGACATTCCGAACAACTTTTTAGTTTTGCCCGAGACCTGAAAACAAGCAGAAAATGGCTGAAATACCCTTGCAAAATTTTGAAAACGAGAACAACGCGTACCGACAAGAAAATAATTAAATTATATTTAATTATCACTTTTATTAAATAAAAATGTTTAATAAATTAATTAACATGTTATTCAAAAGCGTTTATTTAAACGCGTATATTTAAATGAAAGTCTCATTTTACGAACAAAGCTTACGGGTGATACCCGATGTCTACACTAATAAATAATAAACATTTAAATAAATTTTATAAACCATTTATAAAATACTAGTCATGTAAATACTCATATTTCATGGAAAAATCATTTTGAACGCAATGGCGTAAGTTTCGTGTTCTGAATCGTCCGTTAACTAGCTTAAACAAGTCCCGAACCATTATTTACCAAAAGTTACGTTGTCAGTCCATGCGGTAATATTTACCATAAACCCCCCTAAACTATTATACACTTTCTATATTTTTTTATAACTTTACACTATAAAATCAAAACAAATAGGGTTTCATTTCATTTGATACCAAACCCTAGCCACCATCTCCTCCCTCCCTTAGGTTTTCCGGCGCCGCTCCGGCCATTTTCCGGCCAGCCACCACCAACCGCCGTTGTCACCACTTCCCTTCCACCTCGGCTGCCACTCCACGCAGCCAACAACATCACCCCACCACCGAATCCACCTCCATCATCATCACAGCCGCCACCTACTCCGGCAAGGCCACCTCCGACGAACACCACTTAGCAACCAGCCACCACACCGATATCCACCATAACCACATCATCATCTCCACGCCATCATCACCACCCCCACTACCGTCATCACCACGACGCCACCCATCACCACCACACCATCTCCTCCTCGACTGCCGCACCACCTCGTCACCATAACACCATCACTATCATAGCCACGCACCACTAAAGGGTGCGTTTAGTTTTAAATATTGCACTAGAGGGTGCGTTTGTTTGTTTTTCTTGTAAACATCAAGGGTGCGTTGGGTTGAATACACGACCCAAAAGGGGCGTGTGTGGTTTACCAAAATAAGCACCAAGGGTGCGTTGGGTTTTCATAGCACAAGGGTGCGTTTGGTTTTTCAGCGAGCGGGGTGCGTTTGGTTTAACAGACCCGAGCAAGGGTGCGTTTGGGTTTTTAAAACATTAAGGATGTGTTTGGTTCTGGTTTAACAGCCTTCGGGTGCGTTTGGAATTGTGGTCAACAGCCATAAGGGGTGTTTGGATCTGGGTTTAACAACATAGGTTGCGTTTGGTTTATATAAATCGATTAATAAAATTATTAAGATTTTTATATATAAAACCGGATTAATTGGTGGTTAATGGTTAAATATTATTTTCGTTTTTATGTTTTATAATCTTTAAGGTGCGTTTGGATCTGCATTTAACAACACACAAGGGTGTGTTTGTTTCTGAGTATAACTAGTTCGAAAGGGGTGTTTGGTTACTGCGTTTTGACAGCCTGAAATGGTGTTTGTTTCTGCTGTTTGAATGGCCCATTAGGGGCGTTTGGTTGGCTGTTTTAGCAGCGATAAGGGTGCGTTTGGGTTAATAAAAACCCCAAACAGGGGTGTTTGGTTTTGGCAGCCCATAGGGCGTGTTTGGTTTGCTTATGTTGATTTTTATTTAAGTCTCGTCTAGATATATATATTGAAACGCGCATATTTTGCGACATTGATTAAGGGGTAAACATTGAGTTTCTATAAATATGGAAAACGTTGTATAAACGAATAGGTCATGCCGAAATTTTTATAAATTTCTATACTTAGTAATTTTCACTTAAACTTTTATTATTTTAGAAAGCCGATAAAAGTTACGAGATATAGTCTTGAGATTATAAATTTTTAATGATACAATGCACCGGTGAAGAAACGAAATACTAAATTATAAAATATTATTTTATAATTCACGACTAATAAACAAAATAATAACTTTTGTAAAAACTTTGAAAACGTTATTTATCTAACCCGTAACTTTAAAATGTGTGTTTACTTTTTACAAGAATTCTTTATTAATTTACTTAGTGATTTTCGAACACGTGTCAAATTATATTGTTACAATTATTTTTCTCACATTTCTTATGAAATACTTGTAAAATATTATATACTGTGACTTATTCTTGTGGTTGTTTGACTTTATTATATAATTCACCATATGAATTATATAATTTTTTTATTTTTCATATGTAATGTATACGGAATATATTACATACCTTGTGTTTACTTTTCGATTTATTTTATTTAACCAACCACCAAACTATTACAACTTTAAATCTAAATCTTTTATCAACGTGTCGCGTTGATCTAATCATCTATCGGAAAACCCAAATACACTGTCCTAGGCTAGTGGGTCATAGCCGTTAAGATAAACCGCAACTTCTTGGTTGAGTCGTTCCGGTTTCCGTTTGTGTTGTGCTTAATATGTGCACTTTTGCCAATCGTTCTTCATCGTCGAGGTGAGTTTATAGCCCCATGTTTTACTTGTTTTACATATATTTTTGGGGTGAGAACATGCTTGTTTGCAAATGCATTTACATGGTTGATTACAAATTGGTTTACACACTCATTTACATAGCTAGCTATGGGATACATTACTTGACTTCATTTTTTGTCACAAATAGATACTTTACTTTTGAAATGATTACGGATTAGCTTAAGCGGATTGAACGGATAACTACAAGTAAATACCCGGGTGTTCTTGGAAGGGACACCTGCGAGGGGTACATATTCATTACTACCCGGGTGTTCTTGGAGGGGACACCTGCGAGGGGTACATATTCATTACCGCCCGGGTGTTCTTGGAGGGGACACCTGCGAGGGGTACATATTCATTACTGCCCGGGTGTTTTTGGAGGGGACACCTGCGATGGGTACATATGGTTTTCATTACTGCCCGGGTGTTCTTGGAGGGGACACCTACGATGGGTACATAGTGCATCGGTTTCATGAACTTAGAGTAATCGTAATCACTTATCGGGAAATACATACTTGAAACATTTCGTGATAGTTTTAATACTTTGAATAATTGCGGTCCAACTTTCATACGTACAATTTTTTTTTGGCAACTATTATAAGAATTGAAATGGTCATGCATACTTTATAAATCTTTTGATTTCAACGCTTATACTTACAAAAATCTATAAACTCACAAACTTTATGTTGACATTTTTAAGCATGTTTTTCTCAGGTGAATTAGATGTTTGGCTTACTTGATGTGCATTGGAGTCTAAATTGACAAGATTTCATTCATGGATTTCTACTTACATACAAATGATCAAATCTCGTTGTATTGCTTTCAAGCTTTTCATTGTGATGCAATTATGGGACAAATGTTATATTAATTTCAAGAAAATCAACGAGATTACTTTTCAAACGACACATTTAGAGGTCGTTCTCTTGTATCTTGTGTTGTTGTATTATGAAGTAACGCCCCTGGACATATTTCCGCTGCGACACATTTTTGGGGGTGTTACAAAAATATGGTTTCCATATTTTGATTATTGACTTTTATTAATAATAAAATATGGTTTCTATATTTTTATTATTGACTTTTATTTTGTTTCCTTATTTTGTTTATTCTAGAAAATCCTGGTTATCTTTTTCCCCAAGTTTAGTTCTCCTATAAATATAGGGTTTGGTTTTATTGTTTATTCAATAGTCAATATTCAATTATCAATAAAATTTCAAGACTTTAAGTCTTTTATTCCTTTGTGATTCGTCTTGAACCTTAGTTAGGGTTTATAGCACGCTTCCGTTTTGTGTCACTTCTTGATGGTGTAATTCAATCAACTATCTGTTTTCTTTGACGGAAGAGAAACTATGTCACTTCTAAGAAGAAACGAAGCAACAAAGATGTGAAAAAATGACGTAAAACTTCACTCTTTCAGTCGGGTTTCTAATAGATGTAGTAAAAAAATTATAATAGGATAGAGTGTGTTAAAAAGTGACATACATTCTAAAAGGAGTTTGGTAAAATTTGGTATTTATTTTTTGGTATGTTTTTTTAATTTGAGTGGTTTAGAATTTGGAAATTAGGTTATTAGTTTTTTTTATAAATAAGGATTAACTGCATTGGTTTTCTTTGTATTTTTGAATTATAATTTTGTGTTTGGTACATTTGAATTTGGTTTGACAATTTAAATAAAATTTCCGCTTTGTTTCTTTGATTTTGTTTATTTGTTTTGTCTTTTGATCACCAACAGAGTATCTATTCTCTAACCCTCGCAAAGCCATATTTGATCATTGTAACGCTTGATGCTAGCTTTTTGCTATCTTTTTAATGCAATTTCCTTTTAAGAAAACAACATCATCTTAATAACTATCGTGTAATGCTATATCAAGCTTAGAATCGAATTCACCATAACATTAACTAACACGATCGAATCTGTTTACACATTGTACAATATTACAGTATATTACATGAGATCACTCTTTCTTTTTTTAAACTTCGAGCATCTACAATGTATCAAGTCTTTAAAGACTTGATACATTTAATGCATTTAATACATACTACATTTATTAACTAAAGCTTTTGAGAAAAACTTACCAAGTCATGATAAAAACCTTTTAATACAATGCAAAAAACTACATCAGAAAGCTTTTTGAATTTATGAAAAGCTTTTAATCATTTGATCCATTGTGGATGCTCTTAGTAATTTGATGTATCAAGGATATACTTCACCACGTTTTGATATTTAAGTGATAGGAGTAAAATAAAATGAGAAATGATATATGCTCTTACCAATTGTTCGTAACTATATACTTATATTCTTATTCACAAGATTCTGACAAATGTCAGAATTAACAGTTTAAATAATGAGTGGAAAAAAATATATAATATTATTTTGTGTGTAAAATGATATGTAAGAATATAATGTGAAAGAAAATAACAAAACTTAAATAAAACTACAAGAAAGACCTATAACATTAGAAGATGTGGCTACTGTAGGGCTGATCACGGTCCGAAAACTGGACCGAACTTATCAAGACCTGATCGGACTGAAAACCGAATTTTTTTTATACACCGGACCGCAATGGTCGGTTCAGTCCGGTTCGTTCTTCGGTCCAGTCTGGTCCGGTTTCATAAAACATAATTATCGGTATTATGTAAGATCGAACCGGACCGAAAACCGAACATGATAAAAAGGACGGACCGAGAACGGTTCGATTCGGTCTGGTTTTTCAATCTGATTCAGTCCGCAGTCTATTATGCTCGGCCCTAAGGTTAGTGGGAGTCCTGGTTGTTATCTAAATCTTGTCATTTCCTCATGGAAGTGCCACAAACGCGTTGTTCCCATGAAAATATTGAAGGATCCAACCTGGATGCAAGCTGTCTGTACGTATACCAATATCATGTTTTCATAAATATTTAATAAGTTATGATTTTCTCTACTTGCTTTGAAGCGGGCCCGTCGTATGAAACACGTACATAGAGAACCAATTAGCTCTTAATTATAAGAAATTTGTACAATTAATAATATTATTTAAACTTTTAGGAGCATGCATTTACTGCACCGTAGTCTAGAAACTTGTTAAATACACGTATGTAAATTAAGAAAAAGGTTTAAGTAAAACACTATTATTTTCTGCGTGAAAAGTGAAAAATCTTAATAACCACTCGTTTTATATAAGAAAAAAGAAAGGAACTATTTTCATTTAAAACGCACTTAGTCCTCACTTTTTAAAATTATGTATTTCAAAAATCATAAACCATTCATCTACATTAGTTAAACCATCGTGACGAGTATTTAGTTATCTTTCAATAAATTAGTATTTTCATATAATTTCAATAAACTTTGTATGTTTGCTTTTCTTATTTTCTTGGGTACGGTATTTTGCTTAATATATCACATATGATATAACACTAATTTGTAAGTTCGAACACTTAATATGTTGTAGTAAAAAAGGCATAAGTATTTGTGTAATCTTTAAAATGATTCGTCGTTTTTGCCATTAAAAAATACACATCATTATCTTTCTAACGATATATCACACATAATTTTTGAACTCCCAAATCAATACATTTTATTCATAAAACTTGGAGAAAATAGAAGATTTGTTTTTGAATTCAACTCGCTTGATGTATTGCATGTGATATAACATTAATCTGTAAGTTCGAACACTCAACATTTTATTGTAAAATGGGCATAAGTATTTGTGTAAACCACTAAACGATTTATCGTTTTTGACATTGAAAAATACAGATCTTTAGTTTTCTAACCATATATCTAGTATATCTAGTATGTTCGCTTTGAATCGAGGTTTAATTCTTAAGTGGGTTTGGCGTTTCCTTTCCCAAGATGGTTCCATCTGGTCGCGAGTTATTAAATCAATCTATTGCCCTTATATAGATTCTCATGTCGATAGCTTTCCCTCGAACTGGTGCTCTATTCTCCGTGAAGTTAAAGTCTTGAGTGCGAAGGGATTTGATTTTTTCTCGCATTGTAAGAAGAAAGTAGGTAATGGTTGCAACTCTCGGTTTTGGCTGGACACTTGGCTCCTGGATAAGCCTTTCAGGGTTCGTTTCCCTCGGTTGTTCATCCTGGAAATGGACAAAACGAAGTCAGTGGCTGCTAAGTGGGATGATCCTTCTTTTTGTTCTTCATTTCGTCGTCCTGTTAGAGATGGAATTGAAAAAGAACAATGGCTGGAAATGTTATCTATGCTTGATACAGTTATGTTATCCTCATCAATCGATAGGTGGGTTTGCGACTTAAATGGAGAAGGAGATTTTCGTGTAAAAGATGTTCGATCTTCTTTGGGTGAGTTATTTCTTCCTTCCATGGATGTTGCTACTAGGTGGGTTAAATTCGTCCCGAAGAAGATTAATGTTTTCGCATGGCGAGCCCGCCTTGACCGTCTCCCGACTAGATTGAATCTTATCAAAAGAGGTGTTATTTTGGATTCGGATATTTGTCCTATATGTAATTCGTCTACTGAAGATTCCTCTCATATTTTTTTTCATTGTGACATGGCGAAAAGCATTCTCCGGAAGATCAGTATTTGGTGGGATATTCCTTGGAGAGATTGTTCTTCTTTTACAGATTGGTACACGTGGTTCGACACTATAAGAATGCCGTCCAAGCTTAAACTTATGTTAGAGGGCGTTTTCTTCGTTGCTTGGTGGCATATATGGGTGTTTCGGAACCGGCTCATTTTTGATACTTTGGTTCCAAGGAGGTCAGAGATCCATGACGAGATTATTTCTAGATCTTTTTCTTGGTGCAATAGTAGATGTAATAGGAAATTTTCTTGGGAGTGCTGGTTAAAATCCCCAAATTTAATTTCTTTGTAATGTTCTTTTTCTAGCTCCTTGCTGGCTTAATAAAAGTTGTCGTTCAAAAAAAAAAGGGTTAAACGCCATCTAGTCACGTTCACTTTAAAGTAATTAAGTTGAGCTTCTCAACCTTTATTACTAACTTACCCTCTGAATAACATGCCTGGTGTTTGTTAAATATTTAATATGATGGGGTAAAATAACTTTCATTTTATGTCCGCAACCGCAAATCGTTGAGCGTCAAGGCACATAAACTTTGGATATTCACTGGTAACAACATTTACTATTTCTTCCAATCTAACAAGATGTGTATAACTTCTTTCATTTTGGACACGAGAATATAAGTTACCAATGTCCACACTTACTGATTCTTTTAGAATCAACTATTCTAATCCAAGCTTTATAGGTCCGACCTTCTAATAACAAGGTCTCAGACAGGAAAACATCATGCGTCGTGGAACCTCTATCCGCATGGCTCCGGCTATCAACACAATGGACTTTCATTCTTTCGTCATTACGTCCATACCGTTGTTGATTGTTTAACAGTTTAATGAAAAAGGAATCAAATATAATTCCAATATTTTTAAAATCAACATATGCTTACATGTACAAGTTAGCGTAAGGTTAATCTCCAGGTAGCGAAAAGATTCTTCCTTTCTTGTACACATGGTGCGAAGATCCGTGATCCTCGTTGCTCAATTCGTTAGTTATCGTGCATACCTTATTCGGCCGCACCGCCGGAAGTCATTGGTCGACACCACCGGGTTCGAGACTTCGCACGTATTACTTATGCAAATATAATCCTTAAACATGCATCACTTCTTGAAACATGCTTGTTTGAATAAAACTAAAACCATGTGGAATCCTACCTTTCTTTTGACATGTTCTGCATATTCTGTATATTCTCTGGCATTACCTTAATTTTATGAAAAGTAATCTCACGAGAGTAAACTTGCTTATATACAATAGATAAATAAAAAAATTGTAAAAAGACAAAACGTCTACTATGCCAACGACAATATTCCATTTTTGGAATAATGTTACATTAAATCATTATATAATTTTTATTCCGTAAATATAAAATTGGACCGAATGTCATTGAGGTCATAACATGGCTCATGATTGGATATCCGGACATCTTGTTGAGTTTTATTAAGCTTCATGGTCTCTGAATAATGCATTCAGATGTATAGTTGAGCCACCTTTCTAAAAAGCGTTGTGTTTTAACATATGGTTGAGCAACTTTCATAATAAACTCCATGTTCCGTAAATTATACATAAGGAACAAATATGTTATAAAAATATCTCTAACTCATTTATCAAAATGTATTAATCCACTTCAATCATACTTTTTTGGCTACGAAAATGATGAAAGTCATAAAAGTTATTTGGATAAATGAGCATATAAGTTTAATGCTATATAACATCATTAAACTTGGGGGGGCTATAATGGTATGATAGCGCCATTGATTACATCATTATGATATTAGCCCAATATTTAACACACGTGAAATACTACTTTACCCTGATTAAAAAGGTATATGTGTAAATATTTTTTATTAAACAGCGGTCCAGGTAACCCCAATTAACTCTATGTGAACAAACAAAGTTCATTGCACACAAATATCTCCGTATATAAAGAACACTTACAAATTGCAAGTCTAAAGTGAGGCTGAGTAACCTACAAATGAACTCCAGGTATGTAAGAGGCATTGCAAGCCCAATACTAAGACGAATGCAATATTCGCATTTGGATGGGTAACCTAACAATTAACCCAGCCACGGAAGTACGTCCTCCATTGGTCTTAAGATGAATGTAATGTTCGCATCAGGACGGGTAACCTTATAATTAACCCAGCAACGGAAGTACACTCTCCGTTGGACTTAAGACGAATGTAATATTCGCATTAGGTTGGGTAACCTAATAATTAACCCCGCCACGGAAGTACATTCTCTGTTGGTCTCAAGACGAATGTAGTATTCGCAATATTATTCGCATCATAAGCAAATACAAGCTGGTACAAGATAGACATACATTTATCCATCTCATCACACAATATATGGATAGTATCTTCGTCCTTATAAATTCTCCTCGTCCTCTCCTAAGAGATGAACAAGAATGGTACCTGTCCAATGCTAGTGTTACCCTGACTGTAGAAAAATTGTTCTTCTTACGGGGTCTTTACCATTCAAACACGGGAAACCAAGCATCTAAGCACCATCACCCAACACATGTATATGGGTGGAACCAATAATAGGCATGATTAGCACGACCCAAAACCAGATATAATGACGTATGGTCTAGAAAGAAAGGACACGTCTTACAGATCTCACCTACCATGCTAAAGAAGATTCGCGGAGAAGTTAACGATCGTGGCAGAAGCACGGTAATAAAGAATTTAAGTCTAGCAATATTCACCATATGCAACAATTGCTACAAGCAGTAAACATACTAGACTGGAAGGACTTGATGACGTATAGTACGTATAACAGGCCTCTAGGCCTTGATTGTACTAACCACATGTGGACCCTGGCCTTGGCCTGGATATGGCAACATTAATAAGCATTTAATGTGATTAGTTAACATCCAATCAGCATTAATGTGATTAGTCAACATTAATCAGCATCTGGAAAGAAATATATATTCTTGTTAGTAGACGATTACTCAAGATATATGTGGGTGTATTTCTTAAAAACAAAAGATCAAGCCTTTGATACTTTCAAGGAATACAAGAAGTCGATAGAGAATGTGTTAAGGACAACATTGAAGATGTTGAGAACGGATCGAGGAGGAGAATTCACATCAAATTGATTCACACAATATTGTAAAGAAAATGGTATAGCATGACAACTTACCATACCTTACTCGCCACAACAAACTGGAGTAGTCGAAAGAAGAAATAGGACAATAATATCCACAACAAGATGTATGATGAAAGCAACGAACATGCCACAAAATTTTTGGGGTGAAGCTGTTAGACACGCCATATACATCCTAAATAGTGTTCCTACAAAAGCACTAGAAGATATTACTCCGTATGAAGCAATTAAACGAAGAAAGCCAAACCTAGAGAATCTAAGAGTTTTCGGATGTATAGCATATGCAAAGGTACCATCACAACATCTGACAAAGTTAGATGATAGAAGCACAAAAATGGTATACTTAGGAAACAAACAAGGATCAAAAGCTTATCGATTATTTGATCCAACAACACAAAGGGTATGTGTTAGTAGAGATGTGAAGTTTAAGGAGAATGAAACATCAGATTGGAAGGAATACATGAGTGAGCACATTAACGACAAACCTTAATGGACTGACTTCAAAATAGGAAATCTTGAACTCACAAATGAACATCATGATCAAGGAACTCAACAAATCGAAGAAGACAATGAATTTCCTAACAATGATGATAATGATTATGCATCATCAACAAGAGACTCTCCCACACATTCTCAAACATCTCACACACCATCAACAAGTTCATCACAAGTAAATTCCAAAGTCATACCTAACATCTCAACACAATCAAGCTATCAAAGTGATAATGACTTAATCCAAATCATAAATTCACCATCACACTTTGATCATACGCCGTTGAGAGGTTTTAGAACACTAAATGACTTATACGAAAACACTGAGGAATTACTATTAGCTGAAGATGAACCCAAGAACTACAAGGAAGCATTAAGCGATCAAAAATGCATTGAAGCAATGAAAGTCGAGTTAGACTCCATCAATAGAAACAATACATGGGAGTTAACCACTCTACCCAAAGGACATAAAGCAATAGGCTTAAAATGGGTATTCAAGACCAAGAAAGATGCTAACGGAAATATAATCAAGCATAAAGCAAGATTAGTAGCAAAAGGCTACATACAAGAGCATGGTATAGACTTTGAAGAAGTCTTCGCACCAGTAGCAAGGATGGAAATAATCTGATTATTACTCGCCATAGCTGCTAACAATAAATGGGAAGTACATCACCTTGACGTAAAATCTGCATTTCTACATGGAGATTTAAAAGAAGAAGTGGAAAAGTCTACAAACTTATAAAAGCTCTATATGGGCTAAGACAAGCACCACGTGCATGGAACATAAAGTTAGACAACACCTTGAAGTCCTTAGATTTCAAGAAATGCGCACTAGAACAAGCCATCTACACCAAGACATCAAAAGACTCGATACTATTAATAGGATTCTATGTAGATGATCTAATCATCACTAGCACACCAAAGAAGGAGATCGACAAATTCAAAGCTCAAATGGAAGAAAAATTCGAAATGAGTGATCTAGGATTATTAGCTTACTATCTAGGAATAGAAAGAAAAAGGGTGCTAGCTTGGTGACATGGTGATGATGTCATGGATGTGCTTGAGGAGTTAGGGTGCTAGCTTGGTTTAAAAATTGGTCAAAATGAAAGAAAAAGGGTGACGGATTGTTTTGATTTTGAGTTAGTGTTTTAGGGTTTTAATTCATGTTAGGGTTATGGTTTAAGATAGTTTAGGGTTTAGGATTAGTGTTAGGATTTAAGGTTTATGGTTTAGGATTAAGGTTTAGGGCTTAGTTTTAAGGTTTAGGGTTTAGTTTTAGGTTTAAAGTAAAATTAAGGTTTTAGGGTTTCATTTAAGGTTTAGGGTTTTAGATTAGGGTTTTAGATGACTTAGGGCTTAGGTTTAGTGTTTAGGAGTCATGCATTAAGTGCTTGTACCTTAAGTTAAAGTGGTAGTAAGAAACTAAAATGAATTTGGAGGTAAAATGACCTAGTTTGACTTTCTTGCATTATTGACTTATACTTTGAGTTTTAGAAAGTTGTAACTTGATTTAAGAGGGAAAAGATATTCACATGTGGTGCTATGATACTTGTACACATGCTTTAAAGGCTTGTACATTCATTTGATATGTATACATTACATATAATTAGGGTTTTGATGTAAACGTTAACGTTTAATGCTTGTTTTGATATAACATTTTGAAAAGTACGTTAAATGGATATTGTACTTGGTAAAAATGATATTAAGATATAGACTTGACATATTAGGATGTTTATATGATATAAACATAGATAGAGATGACATTGGTAGAGGTTGCGTGAGCTCGTTTTGTAACACCCCCAAACTGGGTCGCGGCGGAATAAGGATCCGGGGCATGTTACTTCAAGATCAACAGCACAAGATATATATAAGAACGACACAAAAAGTCGTTTAAACTGATACATTGGATTTAAATAAAAGACATATTACAAAAGCTTATAGCTTTACTTGTTCTTTGTTTAATATTACAAAAGATAACATAGATTTCCCAAAACATGATGCACATAAATCTTTAACAGTGCAATCCAAAACATAATCCAATGCATCCTTGGCACCTCATGCCTATTGACCTCCTGAAAACATTGCTTAAAACGTCAACAAAATTGTTGGTGAATTCATAGTTTATGTATTAAAATTATGCAGGACCTGCAAGACTTTTCCCCGTGTTTTACACCAACATATGCCGAACAATCACAAAACCAATTACTGTAAGCACAAACTCATGAAACTGAAGCTCTCCTATATGTTTGCATTTAGCAGTTATTTTTGTCCCGTACAGATGTTGAAACCCCTCAACAAATCCAAGTCGACATGGTCAACGTTCCGTTCTCCGTGATTAGCTAATCACCCAAACTGGGAGGTTAAATCCAAAAAGAACTATTTATAACATTCGCGCTCAGACATAAAGCAATTAACAAATACATCGATGCAATTTACGAGTTTCATGATAATGTGCTCAGTGGGGTTACAGTTAACTTAGAAGACAAACACATAAGTCAATATACTTTAAACACTTGCGTGCCAATTATAGAAACAAAGGCAATGTTCTCACCCTCAAAATAATAGTAAATCACAGTAAAACTATAAAAAGTGGGCTATGAACTCACCAAGAGTACAGATAGTCCAAATAATCACAGATAAAACGTCACGCAAGACGATAAATTCAACGCCCTATTTAAATTAAGTGCGAATATAGTACCGAGATACATTATTAATAACATTATATAATCCAATAGTAGTTACATCGTACTAACGTTCTTGCATCATACTTAAATGAGGTCATGACATGACGTACAGGAGTTAGGACACTTTAAATCGAAAATCCAACAACTCACGATAACGCCATCCGAAAGAGGCCCGTTCATTATGAAACTCCCTATAAGTAAAAGCACTTTGATAACCACTCAATATTCATAGAGCATTAATCACACGCTAATCGTTGTTAGTACAGATAATATATATAAAGTGAAAACGTTATAAAATATACTTTATCGTAAAAATGACCAAATTTTGTCTTTTTTAAAAGCCTCGTTGCTCGCGGTTTCTCTTACGCCCACGGCGTCTTCGTAGTAATACGAGTGATCAATATTACATTTATCAAGTTTTTATTATATTCTGCGATGAATTAGTGATATTACTGTTCAAGCTAGCTCGTTTGTCGTTTATATAAGGGTTTTATTAGCGAAAACTTGAAATCGAAAATAACATATTTCGTTTTAATCCGCAATTTTAGTGTATTCCTTCGAGAACTTCTTTGTTATTAAAGAGGTATTATATTTATAAAGTTGGGTCCGCTGGATGAATAGACTTTTAACTGTCAAGTTTATAAAAATTACTTTTAATAACTTTAATCATCGAAAAATGGTTCGTAGTTTATTCGTAATAGTTCCGTTTTAGCGAATCCTTTCGAGATACTATCTCGTAATAAAAAGTTTATATCATACATTGATTTTTACAAATGAAAGTTGCTGTAATGAATAGTAAATTTTAAATAAAAATAGTGTTATAAAAGTTATTAACTATCGTAAACTTTGTAAATGGCAGTATCCTTCTTCGATATAATCGGTTTTTTTCGAGTGTCTATATGACCCATCGATCCTTGTGAATTTATTATTTAATAAAATCCTAGAAACATATATTGTATAAATTCGAATTACAAACAGCCCCTAAGATTAATTATTTTTTATTTTCCAAAATGTGTTTAGAACTTGTTTTATGTATTATTTGATTTAGTAGTTTACTTTAAAAACCCTAATAACTATATGTAACATATGTGATACTTATTTTAATGTCCAAGATCATCCATAGTTCTTATAAATTCATTGTAACAAGTTTTAACAATTTAGTTTCATTACATTCACATGTGAAGATTAAGAAAACTTATAAAACCCTAATTTTAACCTAAACATGTTTATACTTAAACCATATGTTAACATACTTTTATATTCACTTTTCCATGATATATATGATCATATGACATAAGAATAAGTGCATAAAATCATAAACATAAATAATAACTCATTTTACATATTTAAAAGTCCTTAGTGGTGATTATAGCCATATTTAACATATAACACATAAAATCATAAGAAATAAAAGTATAAAGGAATTAAGAAAACCTTAGAGATGATGTAAGAGATGAGAAATAAGTTCTAAACCCGTGTTTAGATTCAAAACCAAAGCTTACAAGCTTATAAACCCTAGATTAGGTTTGAAACCCTAATCTTGCAATAACTTGTTAAAACCCTTTCAAAGCTTAACCAACCCTTGAAACCTTCTTAGAATACCTTAAGTATGAGGTGTATACACTAATATGGTGAAAGAAAATCAAAGTATGGATTGTGTATATAATGGGTTTTGAGCCGTGGGATATAAGAGAGACAAGGAAAGAATTTTTGTGATTTTTGGTAAGTGTTTAAGAAAGGAAGAGTGTATGCATGCTATATATAGAGAAAATATCTTACTAACCTAACCATGGTTACTTTCTAACCCTTGCTCAAGGTTAAGAAGTCAAGTTGATTATGGTGTAAGAGTTTGTTTCCTAGATATTTCTTAGATATCTAGATATTATGCAAGTTGTTAATACTTGGTTCTATCATCAAAATTTTGGCATAAATACATATATGTGATGTTATTTTTATTATTTTGGGTATTGGGTGCAATCGTGGGTATTAGTTTAGGCGTAGTTAGGTTTTGGAACTTCCGGGAATGCCTAAATGCATTTTATCGCGAAACGTAAACATTTTACGTAGCCAATAAAAATAAGATGAACAAAGTTATTAATTATCATTATAATAATCATATAACACTTGCTTGATGTAAACATTTAATCGTTTAATGCCCATTTACATTGAATGATCATTTTTAGTTTACGCGATTTAACTTAACGTTTACGGTTTAAGAGTAAACGCGTAAAACCCTAAAAATAAATTGTGAATTACATAATGTCATACAATGACCTAAAACACGAGGTGTTATATGTTTACTTTAGAGATACAAGTTACGTTGCATAATGAGATAAAACAAAAAGTTCCCTGTAAAAAGGTGATATATAAAGTGCATCTAATTTAATAGATGGATATTATAGTGCATCTAATTTAATAGATGGATATTATAATGCATCAAATTTAATAGATGGATATTTACATTAATGAAAATTACAGGTTGTTATAGATCGCACAAGTTGAATGACAATGTATGATCACACTTTGAACAAGTAAACTTAATATAGTATCAATTTTACAAGCGAACTTATATAGCCAGCTGATGGGATCAGAGGTCTACTGTGTAAGTTCGATAATGGAGTAAATGCCTATGATAACAACAACAATAAAAGCGATGGCATTTACTCCTTACAACATTCTCTATTTATACTCATACGAGGTTGCGTCCTTAGTGGGGGTAGTTGCAAAGTGTCAATAAAATAATGGAAGACGTACGAGGTATTTAGTGCACGTCCCTTCTTGGAATCTACCCGCCCATACTTTAGTGAACAGTTCTGCCAACTGTTCACTACTTTTACCAACTTGTACTTGTGTTCAGGCTTTAAGTCAAATTCCTTATTGTCCCGCCAATAAGCTTTATTAACGTATCCCGCCTAAACTCTCATAGAAGCTTAAGTTCAGCTTGCTCTTCTTCAAAGGGTAATAGGATAGTCAGAGTATTGCCACATCTGACTCTCCTTAAAACCTCAGTGTATTCCTTCTACATACGAGCTGATATCCATCCCATAAAAGTGTATACTATATAAAGATTATATATATACTCATGACATTTTGATTACACATCGTCCTCGCAAATGTAATCATTATGGAAAGAGTCTTGAAACTTAATTGTCATATTTCAAATATAGATTCATAACCCTTTATGATCACACATCGTCCTCGCCAAGATAATCATCCAGGAAAGAGTTATGAACCTTAATTTGACTTATTTAAGATTCAAGAAATCATTGTATGACAATTAGATATCTTTATATAATTAATACGTGCAGAAAAGAGATTTAATCATAGTCAATTGCTTGAGTAAGATCAAAATTCTTATCATCAGTCAGGCATTAATATGTATACAATTTTGTCCTTATGAGCCCTTCTTCAAAAGAAACTCATTCTAACCTCACAGGTTTACTTTTTCGCTGAAAGATCAATCAAGCTCAAAACTTGACTGGCTTTTAAGGACTGCATCTTTATCATTCATAATTCTAAGACCTTTATCAGATTCAAGATGTGATAATGTATCTTAGCAATTAGCAGGTTTGATTAATGATCTTCTAATTTATATTCCTCAGCATTGATATTACAATATCAATCAAGTGATGAGGCATCCTTGCGGATTTATGAATGAGAGTTCTAATATACTTTGTTTCGACATTTACATGTTAAACCTCAGTGTGACATTAGCAAGTGGATTTAGAAGGTTATATATTTTGTTCTTGAATATCTTCAAGATTTTTAGGTGCTCCCACTTACTTTTGTAAGTAGAGAAAATTCTCTAAATACTAAGTATTTAAGCAACAATAAATTTTACTTAAATGGGACAACAAAATGCATTTTACAGTTCTTATCTCTAGCTTGTTAATAATATGCTTCATAAGATATTAACAAATTTAGAACTTTAATCAAAACATAATGGGATTTATCTCAATCCAAAAATGATGTCTTAATTACCTTCTAGGTTGGAATTATTTTGAGTGTATTCATGACACACGCAAAATTCTAACCTTGATTGATTTTGGAGGTAGAGTCATTTAAGTTATCAGAAATCAAATAATATGAATATAGTTTGTTTTAACACATTAGAAATACCATAATAATGTGGTATTCTATGAGTATTGGAATTGTGAGACTCCATCAAAATTCCATTAGATAACTTAATTCTCTTTAGGTCAAATACTTGTCAATTGGGTCAAGCCAAATTGAATACACAGTATTTTAAAACCAAGAGCATGCTATAATGTATATTTCTTGAATTAAGCAAGAACTCTTTGTTCATGTGTTCACAAGAAGACAGAACAATTCAAGACTTCCATATTCTTGTGTTTACAAGAAAACAGAACATGGCAAGTATACATTATAAGTCCTTGAATAATTGAAGGACCTTATGTTAACTCTACGTTCATGTGTTTCAAGAAAACAGAACATGTAAAGTTATACGTTACAGGTCTCCGAATAATTCAAGGACATCATGTTAATGTGTTAACAAGAAGACATAACAATTCAACTACTTACTTTATGTTATGAGTCATTGATAAATTCAAGAACTTTATAATTATGTCTTAGCAAGTAAACATAATTATACTAACTAAAGTAATCATGAACGCAAGCTCTTGAGTTCATTCGTAATTTCAAGTTAATTGTGTACTTCATTAAGTATGATTATTTAATTTAACCATAAGTCTATTGACTAAAACAAGTAGTCAAAATGTTGAAGTAGCTTATAGTATATCTTTGACATTTAATGTAATAGGGCAACAAACATCTTGGTGTTTAAGTCCTAGTAGATTGATTAGCTTCCTCACCTTGCGGTCAAGAGAAACCACTAATCATATTGTTATATGTTGTTCCTTGCACACATTTAAGATTTCTCCCACTTGTGTACGGGACAACATTATCTAAGGTAAACAAACAATACGACAAGCGCGCAATTGTATAAACAATATGATAATAAGACCTTTATCAGATTCAAGATGTGATAATGTATCTTAGCAATTAGCAGGTTTGAAATGATCCTCTAATTTATATTCCTCAGCATTGATATTACAATATCAATCAAGTGATGAGGCATCCTTGCGGATTTATGAATGAGAGTTCTAATATACTTTGGTTCGACATTTACATGTTAAACCTTAGTGTGACATTAGCAAGTGGATTTAGAAGGTTATGTATTTTGTTCTTGAATATCTTCAAGATTTGTAGATGCTCCCACTTACTTTTGTAAGTAGAGAAAATTCTCTAAATACTAAGTATTTAAGCAACAATGATTGTTCTTAATTGGGAAAACACAAACACATTTTAAGTTCTCATCTCTAGCTTGTTAATAATATGCTTCATAAGATTTTAACAAATTTTAGAACTTTAATCAAGACCTAATGGGATTCATCTCAATCCAAAGATGATGTCTTGATTACCTTCTAGGTTGGAATTATTTTGAGTGTATTCATGACACACGCAAAATTCTAACCTTGATTGATTTTGGAGGTAGAGTCATTTAAGTTATCAGAAATCAAACAATATGAATATAGTTTGTTTCAACACATTAGAAATACCATAATAATGTGGTATTCTATGAGTATTTAGAATTGTGAGTCTCCATCAAAATTCCATTAGATAACTTAATTCTCTTTAGGTCAAATACTTGTCAACTGGGTCAAGCCAAATTGATACATGGTATTTTAAAACCAAGTGCATGCTTTAATGTATATTTCTTGAATTAAGCAAGAGCTCTTTGTTCATGTGTTCACAAGAAGACAGAACAATTCAAGAATTCCATGTTCTTGTGTTTACAAGAAAACAAAACATGTCAATTATACATTATAAGTCTTTGAATAATTCAAGGACCTCATGTTAACTCTATGTTCATGTGTTTCAAGAAAACAGAACATGTTAAGTTATACGTTACAAGTCTCCGAATAATTCAAGGACATCATGTTAATGTGTTAACAAGAAGACATAACAATTCAACTACTTACTTTATGTTATGAGTCATTGATAAATTCAAGAACTTTATAATTATGTCTTAGCAAGTAAACATAATTATTCTAACTAAAGTAATCATGAACGCAAACTCTTGTTCAATAGTAATTTCAAGTTAATTTCATACTTCAAAATCATGATTATTATCATGAACCATCATGTAGTCAATTAGATGAAGTAGTTTTATATTATATCTTTGACTTTTAATGTAATAGGACAATAAACATCCTTCGTGTTTAAGTCCTAGTAGATTGATTAGCTTCCTCACCTTGCGGTCAAGAGAAACCACTAATCATATTGTTATATGTTGTTCCTTGCACACATTTAAGATTTCTCCCACTTGTGTACGGGACAACATTATCTAAGGTAAACAAACAATACGACAAGCGCGCAATTGTATAAACAATATGATAATGTCATAGATATTACAAGTAGATTTCAAACTATAATGTTTAATAAGGAATTATGGATTATTATTCTATAGATAACATTTCGGAAAGCAACCTCAGATATGGAACTTGTTATCATATAAAATAAAATGCAATCTTACTTAAACATGTGTTTGTTCATATTCGGAAAGTAATTAATTATTTCAAAGCAAGCTAGAAATAATATGGGCAACTATTAAGGAAATAAATCTTGTAGCTCCCACTGAATTTGACACCATTACAAGAATGTCATTTCAGTAATATAAAATGCAAAACTCCCACTGGATTTGTCAACATTGTAAGTGTTACATCACCAGTAGAAATCAAATAGCAATTTATTTACTTTCCTATTCTTAGAATGCCTACAAGTAGCAATGTACTTAGGTATTGTGCAGAGAATATGAAATTCTACTTGTGTAGATGAGGGACTAGCCATTCATGCTCTCATTTAACTTGAATATTAAGCATGCAATTCCTCCTATATCGTCTGCATAGCCACAAGGGTATTTAGCACCTTAAGGAATAATATGAGTCTAAGAAAAATACCCAGCTGATATGCTAGTAATTTCTTTACTCATTGCGGTTTAAACTCATATATCGTGACAAATGCAAGATGTAATTTATTTGGTAGCTATAGACGAAATGTTCTCTAGTTACTCAAAATGTTTTATCTTTCAATTATTTCAAAGCCGAAAAGAAGGGTAATGAAAGAAAGTAAAATGAGTTTAATTGTAATTGATAATTTTCAATTATAATCCTATCTTATTCTTGTCAACCAATGAGTATAGATAGAAGTAATGTCTCACTCTTCTTACTAGGAAAAGAGATTGTTTGTCTTTTGAAGAAAAGACAAACTTTCGTTTACGAATTATGTTGCAAAACACAATTAAACAGAACATAGAAAGTTCAATTTAGTATTTTCGATAAAGAAATTCTTAATAGAATCAACTACCCAATTAATTTACTAATTAAGACTAAGATCCAACTTGACCTCCTACTTGTTAACCAGAGGTCTGACCAGTGAGAAAACAAGTAGGGCAAGAGGTAAGCGACGAACGTTAATTGCAATTAATGCAACTATTAGAATTCAATTTTCCCTTTAAACCTATATTAACTTTTAATAGAATTCAAGATCAAGATCTACAGATTTTATTTATTTTATGGCAAGAATCTAATATTATTGTCATATTTTACTAGTAAAACATAAATAAAATTTCTAACGCAGCAGATCATGACATATGTTTTAATAATAGGCATATAAACAAGGCGTATAATTAAAACAAAAACGTGTAACCCATAAAGCTAAAACGAGTTGACTCGTGATGCCACTGTTGGGATTTTATAATCTAGGTAACCATTAGCTTACAAGTACGCAGCGGATTGGATCTAGTAATAGCATATGGTTAACACATAATACAAGAAGTAAATAGAAAGCGCGTACCTCTTAGCCAATTGATCAAGAAAACGAATAAAGCGACTAAAACAATCGCCTCTACGGTTGCTCACACAATCACGTCAACCGAACACGTTAAGTTGTCTAGACTTAACTTCACAAACAAAGCAACAATTGTACCTTCTTGGATCAAAACCCTAATCAAACAACCTTTGTGATCTTGAACCAATTAAACCGGATTAGGGTTTATAATAAACCCTAATTAACCGAAAATCCTTAAACCGAATTAAAGAACCCGAAAATCCAAATTGGGGTTCAACCGAATTCAGTTGAGGTGTAGAACCGAAACCCTTAACAACCCTAGAGAGGGGCCAGGCGATTTCGGTGAGGGAGGGAGGAGGAAAGGTTTTTAGAATGAGCAAATTATGAGGTAGGTTATGGGTGTTTATATAGGCACCCAAACCCTAATTCTAGAAAACCTTCATGGGCCTCCTTAAATGCTAATTGAACACAAAACCCATCTAGAACCTCCCATAGGGCCCGACCACTTTGGTGTCCCCCTTGGAGTTCGGGTTTTGTCCAATTTAGTCCCTCGGTTTATATTTGTGAAGTATTAAACGCATTCTCCGTGTATTAACGTGTGTGCCCCCAATAGGCTCACATATTCGTAATGTACAAATGCTAGCCGACTACCATAATCCAACAGCTCCCACTTGGGAGTTGGAGTAGCACCTAACACTTATACCTATAATTGGCAAAGTCTAGCAACCCACACAATTATTTTTACATTAGGAATATTATGAGATAAGAGTTTCAAAAATCATCTCTTAAGAGCAAACAAACACGACATCAACATCCTCGGAGAGGAACGGGTTCCAAGGGGCGCCCAAGTGTCGTATGGACACGAAGCCGTAACGCGATAATCAAGGGAATGGGTCTGGTAGTCAAGCTGAATAAGCAACAACTGAAGGGTTCCCGCAGGAGCAAAGTGCTCCTCTCACTGCATCATCATCATCATCATCTCCATCTGTCAGCAGGATATCCAGCTGGAACCTCCTTAGGATCACTCCTCGTTCATCCTCCCTAAAGTCCTCCTCAGGGAACCGGACTCCGGTATATACCCAGGTGACTGATAGTAGGGAGTCAGCAGCATGCAGAGGCGCTCCTCACCGGGAAAATAACTCATCATCCACTGGAAAAACCACGGTAACCAGCTCCGGAATAAAGTTACACGTAATATAGTGAATATGGTGCCTTGCCACTGGCTCACTTAGGGCCATCACATTAATCTGGTGCTGGTGGTCCCTCAGCTGCCAGGTATGTAGTCCGGCGATGGTGGAACCTCAGGCATAATGGGTGGTCCATCGACTCCTGGTGAACCGATGTCTGAATCGTCCTCAGATACTGATGTGTATGTAACCGTAGAGTGCTCAGAATCTGACATGATAGTATCTGAAATCAAAATTAGCTTATATAAGTAATATTTAATATAAAGACTATTATCCTTATAAAATAAATAATTATAAACACGTATAACAATTTTTGCATGAAAATACCTAACCGACTAATGCAACAATTTGTTATATGAATACCCCGTAAAAACCCGTTTTATGTATGCAAATGTTATGAAGAATGGTTAAAGCAAGCAAAAAACATTTTGACCTGGTACTCTATAACCTTGGCTTCCTGATACCAAATCTGTAACATCCTAAAATAGGTCACAGCGAATAAGTACCGGGCATGTTACTTCAAGATCAACAGCACAAGATATATATAAGAACGACACAAAAGTCGTTTAGATTGATACATTGGATTTAAATAAAAGACATATTACAAAAGCTTATAGCTTTACTTGTTCTTTGTTTATTATTACAAAAGATAACATAGATTTCCCCAAAACATGATGCACATAAATCTTTAACAGTGCAATCCAAAACATAATCCAATGCATCCCTTGGCATCTCGTGCCTAATGACCTCCTGAAAACATTGCTTAAAACGTCAACAAAATATTGGTGAATTCATAGGTTTATGTATTTAAATTATGCAGGACCGCGCCAACAATCACAAAACCAGATTACTGTTGCAACTAAGCTCATGACACTGAAGCTCAACCTGTATTTTGCTATTTTAGCAGTTATTTTGCCCGGTTACATGATTGTTGTAACCCCAACGATCCAAGTCGACAAGGTCAACGTTCGTTTCCCAGTGTTACTAAACACCCAAACGGGAGGTTAATCCCAAATAGATCTATTTATACCAATTCGTCGCACGCAAAATGCAATTAACACTACATCTATGCAATTGACAGTTCATTTAATGGAGCTCAGGAGGGTTATCCCTACTTAGGCAAACACATAATCAATATAACTTTAAAACACATGCCGTCCAATCTATTATTACAACAAAAGCAAGTTTTCACCCAAATAATGTAAAATCAGTATAACTGTAAAAGTGGGGCTATGAACTCACCTTGAGTCATATGGTCCTATTAAATCACAGATAAAACCGTCGACGCAATATGATTAAGATCCACCCTATTTAAATTAGGTCAATAATACTGAGTACTATATTAATAACATTGAATATAATCTTATAGTTGTTACATCAGTACTATCGTTCGGAGGCTATCATAATTAAAGAGTCATGACATGACGTACGGGAGTTAGGACACTTTAAATCGAAATCCAACAACTCGTCGATACTCCATCCGAAGAGGCCTCATTATGAAACACCTAGAATGTAAAGCAATTTGATAACCACTCAATATTAAATATAGCATAATCACTGACAATCGTTTTAGTAAAATAATATTTAAAAAGTGAAAAACGTTATAAATATACTTTTCGAAAAGAAATGACCTAATTATGGTCGTTTTAAGCCCGTTGCACGCGTTTCTACGTCACGACTTCGTAGAAAGACGAGTGATCCAAAATATTACATTTTCAAGTTTTTTTAATATTCTGCGATGAATAGTAAAATTTACTGTTCATGACACAAGTTATTCGTTTTAGGCTTTAATTAGCGTAAACTGTAATCATACTAACTTATTCTAAGATCGGTTTTTTCAATTTTCTTATCATTTTGGAATACGACACAAGACGTATATTATTATATTATATCAATACCAACTGTCTAAAATTCGAATTAAAACAGCCCCAAGTATGTCATGTATATTTTCATTAAAAAAACCTTGTTTTATGTTTAATTAATTTAGTAGTTTACTATAAAAACTCTTACAACAATAGTTAACATATGTGGATACTTAAAAATAAAGTCCAAGTTCACATCCATAGCGTCCTGTAAAGTCATTGTAACACGTTTTAACAAATTTATTTCATTACTTTCATATGTGAAGATTTAGTAATCTTATAAAACCCTAATTTTAACCTAAACATGTTTATACTTAAACCATATGTTAACATACTTTTATATTTACTTTTCCATGATATATATAACCATATGACATAATAATAAGTGCATAAAATCATAAACAAACATAAAACATCATTTTTCATATTTAAAAGTTCCTCGATGGTATTATAGCCATAATTAACATATAACACATAAAATCATAAGAAATAAAAGTATAAAGGAATTAAAAAAACCTTAGAGATGATGTAAGAGATGAGACATAAGTTCTAAACCCGTGTTTAGATTCAAAACCAAAGCTTAAAAGCTTATAAACCCTAGATTAGGTTTGAAACCCTAATCTTGCAATAACTTCTTAAAACCCTTTCAAAGCTTAACCAACCCTTCAATTCTTCTTAGAATACCTTAAGTATGAGGTATGTATTCTTGTATCATCTTAAGAAAATCAAAAGTAGGATTTGTTTTTGTGGGGACTTCTAATTTGGCGTGGGTTTTGGACTTATAAGAAGAGGATAAGAAAATGAATTTTTGTGCATGAAAAGAGTTTATGTGAAGTTTACTTATGCCTCAGTTGTATTTATAGTAAAATAGTGCTCATTAAGCCTTAGACCATGGGTATTCTTTCTAACCCTAGCTTAAGGTAACAATTCAAAGTTGAAGAAAGTGTGTAAGAGTATGTTTCCTTAAATATCTTATATATTAGGCAAGGTTGAAAAGTCTTGTTCTATCCTCAAAATTTTGGCATAACATTCAAATATATGAAGTAACTATTTATTATTTTGGGGTTATGGGTATAATCCGTGGGTAATCTTTAAGCGTAGTAAGGTTTTGGAACTTCCGGGAATGCCTAAACGCCATTTATCGCCGAAAAAAAAAAAAACGTACGTATTACGAAGGCCAAAAAAAAGTAAGATGAACAAAGTTTATTAATTAACCTTATTAATAATCATATAACACTTGCTTTGATGTAAAAATTTAACGTTTAATCCCGAAATTGAATGATCATTTTTAGTTTACGCGATTTTAAACTTAACTTTACGTTTAAGAGTAAATGCGTAAAACCCTAAAAATAAATGTGAATTACTAATTTCATACCAATACCTAAAACAAGGTTTATAACTCGACCTAGTTCTCTATAACCTTAGGCTCTTGATACCACTTTGTAACTCCTTCATCCAACGTACATTGGATTGTGCAGCGGTATTAGCAATTTAGATGTTACTAAATAGCACCATTCACCAAGACAATAGAAAACGACCCAAAAGAGACGTTTAACAAACATGTGTTCCATTATTAATCAGAGTTAAAATGTGTTTAGGTCCCCACAGAATCACAACCACAACCATTACATCATTTGAAAAACTATTGTTTCAAAATAAAGACATTGTTTTAGAACAACATAAGACATTGTTTTTGAAAGACCGTAACATACAAGTAGTCGCCTTTCACCAAATCCATCAACCAATGACACCTCCACCCATCGTTGCTCATCCTTGGTTACCGGGGATAAAACATGTTTAAAATGTCAACGACAATGTTGAGTGAAATTCATAGAGTTTTAAATAATTGATAAGCAATAATCTTTGAACACATAATTAGTTCTCGGGAAAACAAAGCAACGAATGCAATGTAAAGCAACTTCTTTTTTTTCACGCAATAAGCTCATGACACAAAACATTAACAGTACATATGGCATTTCATATGTTAGTGTACCCCAAAACAAGGTATTATTGTCATATACCTACTACTTTCTAAATACAAAATGTCCGTTTGACAGGGTGGTCACAAGATTTAGACCCCGGACTAACCTAGGGAAAGACTAATTTGTTTCAATTTCATCATGAAGCAATAAGGGTTTCAAACTAATAGATCTAATTAAATGCATTATCGTATTCACGCTGCAAAGGCAATTAACGATCATTGAAATAAGGGGACTTCGACAATAGCAACTTATGCATAAACAATCTCAAAATTGGTCGCAACATACCATAAAATCATATGTGTTCGATTTTATAAAACAAACATGCATCCCCCTCGCGGGTTTAAAAACATTTAAAACACTTAAAAGCGAGGCTATGAACTCACCTTAAGCAAAAGATCCAAATCAATCAAGTCAACCAAGCGCAAATAGCTTCACGTCTTAACCTCGACCTATATAATGCATATATAACGGTACATGACTAAAAGTATATTAAATCATATAATACATACTATTCTTATAAATAATATATAAATAAAATATCATATATATATATAATATATAGATAATAATATCTATATATTAAAATATATATATGTATAATATATCTTGTATATAATATATGTATATAAATATATGTATAGTGATATGTATAAATATAAGTATATGTATATGTATAATTATATGTATAATTATGTAGATATAGCAATAAATATGTAAAATATATAAATATGTATATGTATATGTAAATATAAGATATATAGTAAGTAAATATTATGCTTAATTATATACGTTATATATACATATATAACATATATAAACATAAACAATACATAAAATATACATAATATAAATTACATATATATATACATATATATATACATTTTATATATACAATATATATATATACATACCAATATATATATCTTATAACATAATGTCAACCCAAAACCTATGAAACTTTCTGTCAAAACATGATCAACCCAAAACCTATGAAAATGACATTTTCGACATAATCCGACTATCAAAATACACTTAACTAGTCTATATAATTATACCAAAACCATCAAACTTTAGTCAATAACAAAACACGCTTTAATATTACTGTACTTGGAATCATCAAGCAATAACATAATACACGTATATATCACTTTACAATCAAGCAAGAATATAACTAGAAGCTTACAATGCAATCAAGAAATCAAACTATGGTTTCCCCCTTTGGCTTCTAAAATCGGACGCAACCCAAACCAAACAACCAAACCCTTTTTCAATCAACCAACACTAAAATAACAACAATCTAACTAATCTAAACACCCTCTTATACTTGAAAACACCAAGAACCAACCAAAAATTCAATCAACTTCTTCATTACTTAGTGCATGAGAGGTTTCTATAGTGGGTTTTGTAGCTCTTGAAACAAGTATTAAGAGTATATAATTTGATTTAATTGCATATTGGAAAATAAGCCGAAAAAGGGTGTTCTTTGGGTGGCCGGTTCGTGGAGAGCAAGAACAAGGGAGGAAGAGTTTTTATTTTTAGTAAAGTGTAAATGGGTGGAAGTACACCCTATTATATAATTAAACTTTGACAGAATGGCAATTAGTCCTCCTTAATTTGTCTCATCTCTTTTAAAACTAATACAAAGTATTTCTTTTATTAGTAAAATTGGTCAAACACTCAGGTCACACCACGTTTATAAATATTTTAAATCCGTCCCACTAATTTTTCTTACTTTAAAACGTTTAATAAATCGTTAAACCTCGTAAAACACGACCTTTAAACACGGTTTTTACAAAAACTCAAGGAAACGTCATAAAATACAAAAATAACATATTCACGCTCTCGAAGCAACAATATAAATTTTTCTGACTTTCTTAGACGCTAAAAACAATAATACTCCATCCAGGTAAGAAATTACTTAAAATGGTAAATACTCATCAAACCTTATATATATAAACGACTTAATTTATTTTGACGATAGCAAAATAATAACTTAGCCCCGGGATAGACGTTGACCAAAGCTCGGTTGTGTTACATTCTCGCCCTCCTTATATGGAGCGCCCCGTCCCGAAGCTCAGCTCGACTTATCCGCTTTCCTCGCTTCGTCCTTACTTGTAAAGAGATAAGGGTACTTTTTCTTAATCTGATCCTCACGTTCCCAAGTAAATTCTGGACCTCTTTGCGAATTCCAACAAACTTTAACGATAGGTATCCGACTTTGCTTAAGTCGCTTAACCTCTCTATCAACAACTTCCACTGGCTCTTCAATCATATCAATTATTTGAGAATTAAATCAAGTTAAATCTCATCCCACCGAACAACAATACGCCTTCCCTAAACACTTTTTAAGCTACGAAAACATGAAAACCATATTATACTCCCTTTCAACCGCTCAAGTAACACCAACAGTATAAGCTACAGACCCCAAAAAACTCTAGCTAGAATTCTTAAATTGCCCATCCAAATGTAGACTGGACTTAGCTTTCCGTGCTTTCCAAAACGTATAGCGCCCTTCCATGGCGATACTTTAAGCAATAACATATCACCAACTTCAAATTCTAATGGCTTAGTTCTCCTATCTGCGTAACTCTTCTGGCGAGTACGGGCAGTCAACAAACAGTTCTTAATCTGGACGATCTTCTCGGTCATATCACAAATCAATTCTGGACCGGTGAGTTGGCTATCCTCAACCTCACTCCAACATACAGGTGATCTATATTTCCTTCCGTACAAAGCCTCATATGGTGCAGCCTTAATGCTCGCATGATAACTATTGTTGTATGAGAACTCAACCAATGGCAAATGGCGATCCCAACTACTTCCAAAGTCAATCACACAGGCACGCAACATATCTTCCAGCGTTTGTATGGTCCTTTCGCTTTGACCATCCGTTTAAGGGTGGTAAGCAGTACTCATATCCAAATTCGTCCCCAACGCTCCGTGAAGCGATCTCCAGAATCTTGACGTAAAATGGCTATCTCGATCCGAAATGATCAAAACAGGAACACCATGCTTACACACTATCTCCTTCAAGTAAAGTCACGTGAGTTTCTCCATACTATCCGTTTTCTTCATTGGTAGGAAATGAGCTAATTTGGTTAGTCGGTTGACAATAACCCAAATCGTATCATACCTACTTGGCGTTCTTGGCAGTCCACTCACAAAATACATAGTAATCCTTTCCCACTTCCAAACTGGAATCTCAGCTGGTTGCACAATTCCAGACGGATTAATGAAGCCAGCTTTACGCATCGCAATAATTCAAGACACTTACTAACGTATGTGGCAATACTCGCTTTCATATTCGGCCACCAGTACAACGGTTTCAAATCTTGATACATCTTATCCGATCCCGGATGGATGGAATACTTGGACTTATGCAACTCATGCATAACCAAATCCCTCAATCCACCGAATTACGGCAACCAAACATGATTCCTAAAACAACGTCTTCCATCAGGGCGAAACTCGAATATCTGCTTAATTAATCTCTCTAAATTTTCTGCCTTTACATTCTCTCCTTTCATCTATTCCTCCTGAGCTTCACGAATCTACTTAGGTAGATCATTGTGAACAATCATCATCAAAGCTCGAACACGCAATGGCTTATCCCTTTCCTTTTGACTTAAGGGGTCAGCCATAACATTCGCTTTTCTAGGATGATACCGAAATTCACAATCAGAATCACTTAACAACTCAATCCATCTCCGTTGTCTCAAGTTCAGCTTTTTCTGATTCAAAATATATTGTAGGCTCTTGTAATTAGTGAAAACCACACACTTCGTTCCATACAAATAATGTCTCCATAATCTAAGCGCTGCAAACAATGGCTCCCTAACTCCAAACACGAGTAGTGTAATCTCTTCAGTGACTTTCAATAGCCTGAAGCCTAACGCTATAACCTCTCTCTTTGCATCAACACGGCTACATAACCCTTAAGTGATGCGTCATAATACACCACAAAATATTTCGTTCCCACGGGCAACGCTAAGATCGGTGCACTACACAACTTCTGCTTTAGTATCTAAAAAGCTTCCTCTTCTTCTTTTCCCCACTCGTATTTCTTATTTTTCTGAGTCAACTTAGTCAGCGGCTTAGAAATCAAAGAAAAACCTTTAATAAAACTTCGATAGTACCCAACCAATCCAAGAAGTTGCCTTACCTCCGCTGGCGTCATTGGTGCAGCCCAACTCTTAATGGCTTCGATCTTGGCAGGATCAACATAAACACCACTACGATCAATCACATTACCCAGAAATTGTACCGAATCTAGCCAAAAAATTACACTTTGAAAACTTGGCGTACAATCTTTCTTTCTTAAGCAGCTCCAAAATAATCTTTAAATGCTTCCCATACTCTTCTTCGTCCTTGGAATAAACCAAAATATCATCGATGAACACAATAACGAACTTATCAAGATTATGCTGGACACTCCGGTTCCATCAAGTCCAAAACAAAACATGCGTATTATGTCATCCAAACGGCATAACTTGAACTCAAAGTGACCTATTACCGAGTCTAAATGTATAATTGAATGTCCTTCTTCTTTAATGCGTAACTGATGTAATCCTGATCACAGATCGATCTTAGAATACATGCTCAAACCTTGTAGTTGGCCAAATAAATTGTCGATTCTCAGAAAGGTAAAGGATCTGATAGTTAACTTGTTACAACTCGCATAATTATACACATCATAAAGATCCATCTTTCTATTTTTCACAACATACTATCGGGTGCTCCCCCACGTTTATGAAACTCGGATGAATAAATCCTTTCAACAGCAGCTCTTGCAATTGTACCGACAACTCTCTCATCTCAGACGGTGCCAATCTATACAGTACACGTACAACAGGTGCAGCCCTCGGTACTAGATCAATTCAAATTCTAACTTGCCTCGCAGTGGTAGGTTCCTGGCAAACTCCGTCAAGAAACACCTTAGGGAAAATCATGGAATTACAGGCACTTCTTCCAATAGTTCTCCATGACTTGTTCACTGTCACGTGTGCCAAAAACAAATGACAACAAGTTTACGCAAGTTTGACTTTCAAAAGTCAAACTTTTTAGTTGACTTTTTACCCCAAAATAACTCAATTTTGACTCGGCCGTAAAATCTTTGTTTTTAGGAGTTACAAGGCCCACCTTATATCAAAACGGACCTTAGAACATCCTTTATCATATTCAACAGCCTAATTTAGATTTTAAAAATTTCTCGACACACTATGGTCAAGTCAAACTTTCTGGTCAACAAAAGTCAACCCAAATCACATTTTTAGCAAAATCCAACTATCCCAACATGTTTAACTAGTCTAAAAATATGTACCAAAACTATCAAACATATGTACATACTTGAAATACTTTCAAATCTATTTTGCACTTGAATCATCTAGCAACAATCAATATATACATAATACAATCAAATTAATCAACACATAACCATAAGTAAACACTCACAAAGCTAGAACAAAACTTGACTATGGTTTCCCCTTGGCCAAACCGTATGGACGCAAACCACAAGACCAAAACCAAAGCTTTTCAAATCAGACCACTTGCTCAAAACACTTATGTAGCAACTAGGAAAACACCCTTATACTTGGAATTTACAAGAATCAATCAAAAACCCAACTTCTTCAATACTTAGTGCATGTAAGGTTTTAATAGTGGGAAACATAGCTCTTGATACAAGGATTAATATGGTATAAATGGATTATATTGCATGTCAAAAATAAAATGGTGGTGATGGTGTTTGCGTGGGTGGCCGACGAAGAGGAGAAGAGAGGAAGGAGAGGATGAAATTTTTTCTAAAGTGTTAATATGTATGCATATGGATCCTATTTATAGAATACAAGTTTACCCTTTTGGCAATTTTAGTCCTTCCGTTCTCAATCTCTTTTAAAACTAGTCCAATGTGTTATTTCTTTTTAATAAAAATCGGCCAACAACACGGGTCACCACTTTCGTAAATATCTTTAAATCCGTCCCACTAAATATAGTTTAAAACCTTCATTAAAACGTTATACCTCGCAAAACACGACCTTTAAACACGGTTTTCGCAAAAACTCGGGGAAACGACAAAAAATACAAAATTGACATAATCACGCTCTCGGAGCAGTAAAATAAATTTTTTTGACTCTCTTAGACACTAAAAACAATTAGAAACTCTATCACGGATTGAAATTTACCAATACATGGAAATTCTCATCAAACCACATATAGTATAAACGACTATAATTATCTACGTAATTAAAAATAAGCGTTATAGTTCAGGATAAACGTTGACCTGAAACTTGGGTTGTTACAGAAACTGTTGGTTGCTAGAGTTAGTGTAATGTGTAAGTATTCCTCTAATTCAGTAGTGGGTTGGTCAAGTCCGCTATCTACATGACACCCTAGATAGTGATTACCTGCAGACACCGCTCACGTCCAATAGTAAATTCGCACGCACTAAATACTTAACTATGAATCCACCCTGACGGCAAGCTAGATATGAAGATCCAGAATGTGGGTATCCTCTTAACCTAATCGCGTTTTACTAGACGTCTTCGCTATGATATGAAGATCAAATAGCCAGTTATCTAATGCCTAATGCGCACACCACTAACAAGAAGCAATAGTAAAAGAGATTGCAAACTAAGTTTCATGCAATCATAAGCAAACACAAATTTAATTTAGCCAAGCATGTTACTTGAAAGCGAAGAATAACTAATCAAACAACACATAGACAACCTATCATTCAACTGGATCACATGACATTCTATGAATACAACACATGCATAAATGCACCAATAGATAGCAACTTATGCATCCAACACATGCATAAATGCACCAATACAATATGTTTTATGCATCCAACACATGCATAAATTTATCCGTACTTAATCAATTATACATATAACACATACGTACTTATACTTACTCGTAACAATTAATAAATGTACCTTACATGTAACCAATGGCAACGAGGAGTCTTGGCGTGTGTGTAGAAGCGTTATAGTTTAGGTTTTTCAAAAAGACTCAACCCAGTTCTCTACAACCGAAGCTTTGGTACCACTCTGTAACACCCACCCCGAGGGGCATCGGATTGCGCAGCAAAAATTAGCAATTTGGTGTTACTAAATAGCATCCTTCACCACGATAATAGAAAACGACTCAAATAAGACGTTTTACCAAACATGTGTTCCATAATTATTCAGAGTTAAAAGTGCATTAGGTCCTATAGAATCGCAACCACCGTCTATTACAAACATTGAAAAACAATTGTTTTCAATAAAAGACATTGTTTTAAACACAACTTAAGACATTGTTTTTGAAAGACCGGAACACACAAGTAGTCTTTCCATAAAATCCACCACATGCACGACACCGCCACGCCATCTGGGATAAAACATGTTTAAAACGTCAACAACAAAGTTGAGTGAAATTCATAGAGTTTAAATTAATCAATAAGTAAAAACCTTTGAACACATTATTAGTTCTCGGGAAAACAAAGCAACAAATGCAATGTATAGCAACTTCTTTTCTTTCACGCAATAAGCTCATGACACCGAACGTTAACAAGACATATGGCATTTCATATGTTAAAGGTGCCCCAAAACAAGGTATTATTGTCATATACCTACTATATTTCTAAATACAAAATGTCCGTTTGACAGGGTGTTCACCAACGGATTCAAACCCCGGACAGGGTTGTCAAACCCAATAGATCTATTTAATGGATTAGCGTTCACCTCGCAAGGCAATTAACGGTTCATGAAATAAGGGACTTCGACAATAGCAACTTATGCGGAAACAATCTCATAATCGGGTCCAGCATACCATAAAATCATATGTGTTCGATTTATAAAACAAACATGTATCCCCCTCGCGGGTTTAAAAACATTTAAAATAGTTCAAAAGCGAGGCTATGAACTCACCTTAATCAAAGATCCAAATCAATCAAATCAACAAGCGCAATAAACTTCACGTCTCAACCGCGACCTATATAATACATATATAGCGGTACGTGACTAAAAGTATAATATATCATATATTGCATACTTGCATATATATATATATATATATATATATATATATATATATATATATATATATATATATATATATATATATATATATATATCACTATTACGTATATACAATCATATACTAAAATCTCCAAGTGCGACGCAAAACATTTCGCTTTGACTCACTTAACAATATCACAACGTTTCTCATAAAGTTTCCATTTTTAGAAAGCTTGCCGAAAGTAAGGATAATATAATCCAAACTTAGCATTTCATCTTAGTTTAACTAACATTACGAACCCTTTTCTTGTTATAAACTATATTCAAAAGTTTACGCAAGTTTGACTTTCAAAAGTCAAACTTTTTAGTTGACTTTTTACCCCAAAATAACTCAATCTTGACTCGGCCGTAAAATCTTCGTTTTTAGGAGTTACAAGGCCCACCTTATATCAAAACGGACCTTAGAACATCGTTTATCATATTCAAAAGCCTAATTTAGATTTCAAAAATTTCTTGACACGCTATGGTCGAGTCAAACTTTCTGGTCAACCAAAGTCCTATCAAATCACATTTTTAGCAAAATCCAACCATCCCAACATGTTTAACTAGTCTAAAAACATGTACCAAAACTATCAAACATATGTACATACTTGAAATACTTTCAAATCTATTTTGCACTTGAATCATCTAGCAACAATCAATATATACATAATACAATCAAATTAATCAACACATAACCATAAGTAAACACTCACAAAGCTAGAATAAAACTTGACTATGGTTTCCCTTTGGCCAAACCGTATGGACGCAAACCACAAGACCAAAACCAAAGATTTTCAAATCAGACCACTTGCTCAAAACACTTATCTAGCAACTAGGAACACACCCTTATACTTGGAATTTACAAGAATCAACCAAAAACCCAACTTCTTCAATACTTAGTGCATGTAAGGTTTTAATAGTGGGAAACGTAGCTCTTGATACAAGGATTAATATGGTATAAATGGATTATATTGCATGTCAAAAATAAAATGGTGGTGATGGTGTTTGTGTGGGTGGCCGACGAAGAGGAGAAGAGAGGAAGTAGAGGATGAAATATTTTCTAAAGTGTTAATATGTATGCATATGGATCCTATTTATAGAATAGAAGTTTACCCTTTTGGCAATTTTAGTCCTTCCTTTCTCAATCTCTTTTAAAACTAGTCCAATGTGTTATTTCTTTTTAATAAAAATCAGCCAACAACACGGGTCACCACTTTCTTAAATATTTTTAAATCCGTCCCACTAAATATAGTTTAAAACCCTCATTAAAACGTTAAACTTCGCAAAACACGACCTTTAAACACGGTTTTCACAAAAACTCGGGGAAACGACAAAAAATACAAAATTGACATAATCACGCTCTCAGAGCAGTAAAATAAATTTTTTTGACTCTCTTAGACACTAAAAACAATTAGAAACTCTATCACGGATTGAAATTTACCAATAAATGGAAATTCTCGTCAAACCACATATAGTATAAACGACTATAATTATCTACGTAATTAAAAATAAGCGTTATAGTTCGGGATAAACGTTGACCTGAAACTTGGGTTGTTACAGAAACTGTTGGTTGCTACAGTTAGTGTAATGTGTAAGTATTCCTCTAATTTAGTAGTAGGTTGGTCAAGTTCGCTATCTACATGACACCCTATAAAGTGATTACCTACAGACACCGTTCACGTCTAATAGTAAATTCGCACGCACTAAATACTTAACTAGGAATCCACCCTTACAGCAAGCTAGATATGAAGATCCAGAATGTGGGTATCCTCTTAACCTAATCGCGTTTCACTAGACGTCTTCGCTATGATATGAAGATCAAATAGCCAGTTATCTAATGCCTAATGCGCACACCACTAACAAGAAGCAATAGTAAAAGAGATTACAAACTAAGTTTCATGTAATCATAAGCAAACACAAATTTAATTTAGCCAAGCATGTTAATTGAAAGCGAAGAATAAATAATCAAACAACACATATACATATTAAATGATTAAAAAGGTAAAGGAACTTCACTTCAATTAAACATGGAGTAACAATGAGTACACAAGGGTTATAAAACCCTAAAAATCGACGATAGTATCAGCTACAAAGGTTCTCCTAAGTTTCCACACTAAAATATGAAAAATAAAGGGTTGTATATATAGAAATTGCATCCTGACGGCGTCATTATAGTTTCTTGACGCCGTCAGCCCGCTAAATTTGCATCCTAACAGCGTTAAGGTGAAATTCTGACGCTGTCTCCATAACCTGATAAGTCACAATTTTGATTAAAAACTTTAATTTATGGGCACTTTTGGTGAAGGCGTCAGAATAGAAGTCGCAAGCTTGAAAAGTTGTGTTTTTGTCCAGTATCTTCCCGAATCGAGCCTAAGTCATGTGCTTTTCCTCCAAATTCTTCCCAAATGCTAAAACATAAAAAAATGATTAAGTACAATATATGGGCATATTTGCATGATTTAGAGGGTTAAATGGCCTCAAAAAAGTGTATAAAATGACACCTCATCAAATACCCCTACACTTGGGATTTACTTGTCCTCAAGCAAATGTGCTTTTTACCTAGTAAATGGTAAAGTCGGGGGCATTTAACCTACTCAATAAAGATAATTTATGGCACAGCCGGTTTAACCTTGTAAGTAAAAGCACGAAAATTATACACTAGCATCTCACATAAGTGTTTAGATTATCTCTTTCTCTCAGATGTAATAATGCATTATAACAATATAAGAAACGGGAAAAATACACACTCACTACCTGTCATAGTATATACATTACCATAAGCTTGATAAAGTATCAAAACCTCCACCACTTTGGCGTAAGCACCTAGGAATTACTGCCAAATAGGTCTTTTAAAGGGTTGTAACTTAAGGTGTTGGGTAAAGGAAACACGATTAAGGATAATGGGGAAATTAACTGGTGGCAAGCTAATCATTTACAAGAATACATGTAAAAGACGCTGCTAAACCAAAACTCAACAAAAACTAAGACAAACGTACACAACTCTACATTAAACTCTTTCTTTTCTTTTCTTGACTCTTTCTTGACATAAACAATAGCAATATGGCAGCCCGTATATTCTAACATATTTTTTTTGCATTTTTTCATATTTTCTATTTTTTCTTTTTCTCTCTTTTTTCTATTTTTTTATATACACTTTTGTCCTGTTATATGCTGAAAATAAATAAATATACATGACTCGAGGTTTATATTGACAGCCTACACTTGAGTTTTTTTAATACTCAATAACAAACTAACTAATGACCTGAATTGAGAAGGATCAATAAACATGGAGCATATTAGACATGTATAGGGGTAACGATTTAACTTTCTTCCCCATTTGTCTATATAATAAAAAACTACCATGAATCCCAATCGTCCCAAAATTGTATACACTAACAATAGACTCGACTTATCAACCATGTAATCAAGTAAACAATTAACTATGGTTTAACAATTGTGATGACAATAATGTACTAAAAATGAGTATATACAATGAATGCTAAAGCGATTTAGGTGTAACATTAGGTGGGGTGTAAACAATATTCTTTATTAATAATCCGAACCCACTGGAAAATTACGAGAATCGCAAAAGGATAGGCTCAAAATGGTGTACAAGAGGTATCTTGCACTAAAAATGAGTGCTAAGCAAGAGTGTGGGGTAGTTATATGACCGATAAGATCATCATTACTATAACAAACGCAGGCTAAAAACAAGGGTTATCCTAATGCCTCTTATCACTTATCCATATCCTAATCACACGATTCGATCTTACTAGCAGTCTCGGGATGCATTGCTAAAAAGTTCTAAAATCTACAATATTACTGGTACACTCTCATAAGCATTAAAAATGAATGCTTTTATTCCTAAAGATCTAGGGTTGAACCTCACATTTTAGGGGTGGAATTTTTGAGTGGTAGGGGTTTTGTGCTAATTATATAAATCCTATCCAATGAGACGCTTCTAACACTACAGTTTCACCGATATATGCCATAATTTTTTTAAAATTTGGGCTAAAATTATCGTCCTAAACTACGTTTCTATATATCACACATCTTTTTAAAAACAAAGAAAATGCAAATGAAAGAATAATCTCTAAGGTTTTTATTACCCCATACACTTATTTTGAACATTGTCCCCAATGTTCTACAAGTACCTGAAAAATGAATAAAGGGAAGATAAATAAAAAGTGAGAGAAACTAATATTCTCCTGTTTTTCTCAATATCGAAGAAGAAACTAGATGATCCGGCTTAATCTTCATCCAAGAATCGTCCAAATAAAAATCCAAAGAACTTCCGGACTCTCCTTATCTAATGTAACTTGAAAATCAAAGACAAAAACAATTTTACCCAACGTTAAATCGACGGTAAATATTATATAACCTTTATTAATTATAAATTAAAAATCCTAAGAAAGAAATAAAGATATAATGTTAGTACTAATGTAATTGTGGCTTTCTGCAAAAATCTAGAAAATTAAAAATTCTAAAAATTAAACAAAAATAACTTTTCAAAAATTTGAAAAACACAAATTTTCCCACTGCTACAGTGCTGACGCCGTTAGGTATGAGTCCTGACGCCGTCAGGAACACCTGACATGTTTTTCGTTTTCGTTTTCTAGAAAAATTTCTGCAAAAATAACCTATTAATTATTTCCTAGAAAAATTACTGCATAAACCACGAAAACGGTTAGTACAAACATATGACTCAAAACAAACAAACAAACAAACATAAAGTGTGAATTAACTTAAATTATCTATTTTACATGTTTGAAAGGGTTCTTAAAAACTGGATGTTTTCACCTACACTTATTTATTGCAAAATACCTTAATTGCAATTAAGACGAGGTTAAAGACAAAACAAAGCATGATCACATATAATTCAAACATATAAGAACAAACAATGAAACTTAAAAACACACGACACTCCGAACAAATAATGAAAATTAAAAACACACAACACTCCGAAAATGTATGAAATAAAAAGATTGGGTTGCCTCCCAATTAGCGCTTTTCTTTATTAATGAGTCTTCTAACTAGACTCGGAGTCATTCTCTTAGGAATCATGAAAATGTTCTAAGTCGATGATATCACTTGGCTTCTCTTTCTCGGATAGTTTCCTACTTGTGGGAATTTATTGAAATATTCTATCAAATTTCTCTCCATCGGGATCAATCATTTCAATCCTAATGTGCCACGTACCATCTTCTTCCTTTGGTAGCTTATTCCAATCTATTTTCTTATCAATCAAATCCTCCAATTCCCAAATATTTTGCTTAATATTTATAGGTATAGCTCCTAGGAATTCTGGTATGTGTGTAATTACACATACCGTTTACCTAATAAAATGACCCTAAACGACCAAAAACGCACATAAAATGCCATAAATATGCTTGTTTTTGTGTTTGTACTATGCAGGTACCGGATATTCACTAAAGGACAAAAACAAAGCCAAACCGAACAAAACCAAGAGCGGAATTGAAAAGAGCGCGAAAAACTGAGGCCAAAGGTGCAAAATAATTGAAAACGGAGCTTAAACGGACATTTCCGAATCGACTCGACAACGTTTGTGCATTTAATGAAGTCAAGACGAAGTCAAAGTCAACCCCGAGATATGGCGTTGGAAAGGGCATCGAAAACCGAACCCGAAAACCTAAATTGCTAAAAGTGGGCCCACCTGTACCCACCTAGTGGGCCCGTGTCAGCCCACTATATTTAAATTAAACTCATAAGCCCAAAATTCCTAAAAGCCCATTACTTTTTAATTATAAACCCGCTGGCCCAAATTCAAACCTGGCCCAACACAATACAACCCAAACCCTCTTTAACACTGTTAACCCTAAACCCCATATATCCTTACACCGTTAGTCCTTGGGGACTAACTATATAAACCACAACCTAACTCCAGGGACCATTAGTGCCAACTCCCCTAAATTCTATCCAGTTAAATCATCACTGTACATCTCTCCCATTTTTCCTGCCCCTCCATTCTTGGCATTATTCACTCACCACCACAACCTGCCAAACCTTCACACTCCATAACCTATGTGCTATCCTTGGTCCCCCCCCCATCACATACAATCAAATTACACCTTGGCAATCCCTATTTCTCCTATTGGACAGAGAATGCAGACAAGGAAATTGAAGGCCAGGATCTATGGACTTGGGCTCCAAGGAGATTGAAGGGTTTAGATGATGCCTTGAGCTCTCTCTTACATAAATAGCACAACAAGCACACATGAGAAGAACACAGCTGCCTATATATTGAAGAATGAAGACAGAAAGAAAATGATTATGAGAGTAGGAGTAGCTTTAGTGTAATTTTTTTACTTGTAATTTTTTTAACTTTATGTTTTTAAGCTTTTAAATTCTGTCATTTTTACTTTCAAAAAGCCTTGTAATCTCTTAAATTTTAATGAAATTTCAGTTTTATGTTTAATGATAATATGCCTTACTATTATGCTGTTGATTGTTAAAACCATTTCCAAGCCAGTGTTATAAGTCATTTAAGCTCTTTTCATTTATCATAAAAAAAAGCTTTTAAGTGTTTTAGCAAAATCTCACAAAAAATTCATCACTCCAAATTTCCTAAGCTTCTATGGAAGATACGCTAGACAAGGAAGGGCTTATGGACCCCACTGGCTTGTTTATAACAAGTCAGAGCTTGTAGAATAAGCTCTATTGAGCATATATTAGCC